>JABFQC010001448.1:0-19348 GCA_022817085.1 Psilanteris sp. ZL-2020 | reverse complement strand
TGATTATTTTTACCATACGTATAATAATTTTATTATATAAAATGACAAATTAATCAAATAAAACGTTAAACAATTAAATAATATACAGAAAAACTGCAGATACATAACATCTTTGACTGTATAGTAATTTTACTATATACTTTTTTCTCCGTGTATATATTTATATAATAAAATTGAATACATTTCTGACCGTTCGCTACGAAAGCCGCGCGACGCTTAACCAGCCGCTGAAAGAAGAACTAATTATTAATTAATTAACGAGTTAAATTGCGCCTTTGCATTACTTGTCAATTTTGCTTATCACTTTCTGACGCGCATTTAAATTTCATTCCATTCGGTGTTGCGCGAAAAAAGCCTTACACGTCGAAATCCAAATTCGCTGCATGCGACTGGCATCGTCGCGCGCGGCGATATTCGATTCATCGTCGATGAAGAAATTTCTCCGAGTCATTTGGTTCGCGCGGTTTATAAGCAATAAGAAAAGTGAAATAACGCCGACAATGTTGGATATTAAAAATTTTATACAGAATTATGCGCTGATGGAGCTTTTTGCAATTATTTATGTTTAATTAAATTGAATTGGGTATTGCGACGTCGCTCCGTTCGAAAAGCGCGAGGGGTCGCCTGTAAATCACGCAGACGCAAATTATTACGTAGTAAATGGAACTGTCACAAAGATAGAAAAGCGTTGTAAAAAGTATATATATACGTCTTAGTACGAACAATGCGACCGTCAACGATTTGAAATTATAATCGATAATTCTCATTAGCGTTATATAATTGCGCGGCATTTCGTTGCATTATGGTTTTTAATAGTTGCAATTATGGGTTCTTTAAGCTTGCGAATCTGTCAAAATATTTTCGTCATTTTTAATCATTTAATCGCTGCTAATGATTCGATTGATTCACGCGGGCTTTGCGTTGACGCGAAATGTAGTTTAGTTTATTCCAATTTTCGTGTTTTAAATTTAATTTGTAGATAGTACCGCTGTAAAATTTTATTTATTTAAAATACTTTTGTCGCCGCTTTTGAAACGTTATCGTATATTTAAACGTTATATATATAGTATTTGCAATAGTATAAAAAATTAAATCACGCCAACTGAAAACATTTTTATAAAATGACAAATATATATTTTTTTAAATCATATTTATTATAAAATTGTATTATATCAAATGATAGTAATTCGATTTTTAGTATATTCGTTCAAATTTGTATAATAAATTATGGGAAAAATATTGTAGAAAATAACCTAAACAGAAACCGAAAATAACCTATAAACCTAACCTAAGTATTAGAAGATATTTCAGTGGAAATAATACAAATTATAAAAATATAATGAAAGTATATAAATTTCTATTATAAAACATGCCATTTCGAAATAAAATATATATGTTAATAAATTTTGTAGTTTTATATTATAAAATCATTTTTGTATAGATAATGAAACAGATTCAATAAATAACTTATTAAAGCATTCAATGACGCGGTGACGTTTTAAATTCCGCATTCTAACAAGTCTTATCCAAAATTGCAACCAAATTCTCGAAGATGAAATGACACGATGAACAAATTAAAAATACACTAATAAAAATACTCCGATGCTGGCTCATAAGCGATGTTGAAGCTAAAAATGAAATGATAAAAACGATGACAGCACAAATAACGATATGAGAAATACGTGTAATTGATTTAGACATCAAACGTGTGATTGAATTATCAAAAGAGAAAGTTCAAATGACTTGAAGATTCTTTTGCGATAATTGTATGAAAATACAAAAAAAAAAAAGAAAGAAAGAAAAAAAACAACAAACAAATTAAATATATTATACGTAAATGCGAATTGGCTTTTGGCGAAATTTTGCAGTTTTAATAGTGCAGTTTGCTGTCACGAATTTTTCAGTAAAAGTGATAAGAAAATGCTACAGTCTAATTACATCATAAAAGGGCCCGGTGAAAAAGTAAAGTTGAAATACGAAGCTTCGTTAAGCAATGCTGTCGTAAGCGTTACAGTTAGAGCGACTAATTAACTCGGTCGACTTGACAAAATGTTCGTTTGATGTCGCATGTTGTCGATGTGAAAGACACGCGATACTCATGAACTCTCGAATAATGCAACCGCGGGTTCTTTGCTGCGAGCTTTGTCAAGCAGCGTTTTCGCGCGAAATAATAAACCACAACGATCGCGTTACAGATTGCGAGATCGGAAACGAAATCTGACCGAGTTTTAGAAAAATTCTTGGCTTGAGTAAGGTAGTTGTGAAGTCGGCAATAATCCAATTTTGCGCTAAATTGTTGCTCTTGCAAACAACTTAATGTATCCGTTTGATTTGCTCGCTTTTACTGAACGTAACACATATATATTAGCTAGCATATATATATATCTTTATATATAGAATGCACGTTAGATATATATGTTAATGCTTACAGCTGTTAAATTAGATGATAATGTGATTGATTAGAATAAGTTGAACAGTTGTCGACATATTTAAATTTAGACTTTACAAATACATAATTCTATTAAATTATAATAATTGTAACAATGATACAATAGATGCTCTGGGAAAAATGCTAACGAAACCATTTGTTTTTTTCTTTATTAACTAATATATACGATTATATGTGTATATATGCTCATTTTGCGTGTAATGCAAAATGCTCATGAAATTATGTGAACCAATTTAATTTATTAGAAATGTTAATTTCGGAATATAATGTTCCAATTTAGATGGATATTCTAAACACGAGATTTCATGATAGCTGTACAAAATGTATACATAATTAAAATAAATTGTCTTTTTGGTATACAATAATAGGAGATTAGTTTTGAACATGTTTACTATTGATAGTTCGGTACACTAATAAACGAAATAGAGCGGAATTCACGAAGAAATCCATCGTTGATTGAAATTTATTCATTCATCGAAATCTCTCTGGAAAATATTGCTTTTTATAGCAATAATGGATCATCCTATTAAACGAGTAGCATTTGTCGTCAATAATGCAGAAAAAAAAATACTTAATAAAAAACGAATATTATCGTATTGTATTATTATTATAATTAGTATTAAAGATTATATACATATTAGATCGTAATTGGTTCATAACTGGTCTTTAATATTGCAATTATATATATGATACTAATTATGATGGCAACAACTGATTGACATATATGTATTATAAAAAACTTAAGTACATTTAATTTTTGTTAACAGTGCATCAAATGTATTAATATTAAAATAATGTTACTTTAATATATTAAGTTCATGATATTTGCTATTGATAATTGTTAAACTAAATATATTCTAAATAAATATTTCATTTGCACTTACGATTAACTCAAAATTTAGCACCAAAAATTTGTTAAACAAAATCATAAAAAAATGAATATTTCTAATTTATTTAAATTGAATATACGAATTATTATTATTATTAATAATTAATTATTGTTTCATGGACAATTCAACGAAAGTAAAAGTTTAAATATTTTGAAACAGTTTATTTTATTGTTATATGATTTAAAAGGATCATCTTATCATTTCAGATTTTATGAATTAAAATTTTTTATTTCCGACGAAATTTGTTAGAAAGTATTATACTTTTATATATAAATTTGAATCAATACATTTAAAATTTAACGACATATTTTTGTACATATATATGCTATCATCTGTTATGTATTTATGTTAAAATATTTTGTAGAAATTTAATAATTATTATTACATTTATTTCGAGTACAAAATATTAGAACTATTTTCCAAATTAAACTAACATATCGGTTGATTTTTTTAAACTGAAATAAACATTTTTTCTAATATATTAGACAAATCTTCTTGCAAAAAATGTTGAATAACGAAAACTTCTGTTTAAACCATGCAGTAAATTGAAAATTGTTTTAGTTTATTGATGAAAAGCAATTAATATATGTTTCAACATTAAATTTGTAAAAACATCTAAGTTTGCAAATTTAACACAAAAACTTATTAGTAAATAAACTAGTAGCTAAAAAAGAATATCTTTTAGCGCAACATTAATAAAAAATTGTAATGTAACATTAATTTCGGCATAAATATTTTGCAAGAATTTAAAATTTAATTAATAAAAAAGTGATGAAAATTAACATAGTTATATATGAAATATCACATATTTTGTTTTTTCGGAGGAATCGCTTGTGTAATAATAATACTCATTTATCATTTATGTCATATATATCAGTAAAAGTATCTTAATATAATTTGCTAACAAAGTGTCAAATAGATTTATTATTCAATTATTCACTATATGCATGTAATTAATTTGATGTTTAAAATAATTGTAAACATAATAAAATATTTGTTTATTTTTCATATAAATGTAGCAAATTAGTTTCCTTTTTTGTTAAACATAAAAGAAAAAGTTCCAAAAAAAAAATAAAATAAAATGTATTCAATAATAAAATATCTGATTTAAATTTTGATTAAATTGATTATTATAAAAATTATTTTAATGAAATTTCAAAAAGTGTATTGATGAAAATTTGATGAAAATATAAAAATATAACTTAATATGTGGAATAATAAAAAAACATAATATACGCTTTTATTCAAAAGCTATAAGCAATTAATCTATAAATATTGAGCATGGATAACGGCATTAAAACATCATTTATTCAAAACTATATTTATGTTTACTTATGTTGATGTTTATTAACATTATAATAATAATTTTAATGGTTTAAGAAATTTGTTGAAAAAGTTAATAATTATGACACGCGGTTATTAAATAGAAAATTAACTAAATTGTATAATACTTGTATAAATTTATATCTTATATATTTGCATAATTGTTATACACGCAGAAAAATGTTTCATTAAAAATTACTGAAAGTTCAGTAAATATTATGAAAAACATAATAACTCATGGACAAAACAAAAATTTAGTCAGAAAATACCGAACTTTTACTGTAAATATGGATGAATTTTTCAGTATATATTTACAAACATTCATCAATGTTTACTAACGTGTTCGGTAATTTCTAACTGAAATTTTGTTTTGTCCGTGAGTTATTGTGTTTTGAATAATATTTACTGAACTTTCAGTAATTTTTAATGCAACATTTTTCTGCGTGTAATGTATTGTAAATTCGATTCGTAACTATATTGGTACTAAATATTTATAAAAATCAAAAACATTATTTTCAAAAAAAATTGTTTCGTTTCAATCACAATACTTTTGGTATTGATTGTACGTACAGTACACCTACCTTAACTGAACATAATAAAAATTACTATTGAAAATATTGAATTAATATTGTTTTGAAAATAACTATCAATATATTATGACAAATACACGCAAATGTATAATTATTTTGGTCATTTTGTAAAAACTATTTTTATAACCATAATTATCACATTTTTCAAATTTTTGTTGTTTTAACTGCCTCTATTATCTACACTCGTCCAAGTTTTTGACTGTAGTTATAATAAATAATATTTTATTACGCAACTTAATTTTGTATAGTTCTAAAAATAAACATTTTCCATTGATTATAGAACGGCATTCAAGTATTTTTCAGCGTAGAATAATCAATGACAAATTATTGCGATGAAAAAAAGATCAGAATCAACGGAATTATAATTTCAATGTCAAACTGATAATTTAATGCAATGGTAAAATTAATCGTCTCGCATGATTAATAATCAATTAAGAATACTCGATAAAAAGTGTCGACGGCAAAAAATTATTTAAAACACATAATAATAGTCACAAAAGCGAATATTGTTAGCGACGAATAACTATAATTATGTAAATCACGTATCCGTAATCAATAACAATTTTTGACGAGATAATTTATATTATAAACAGTTAACGTAACAAAGTTGTTTTTATTGTGATGTTGTGCCCAATTATCATTTATGATCCAATGAATTTTCAATTTTGATGATATTTAATTATTACTTTTGCCAGCGCCAACGTTCGTTTCGTTCAAAAAACGCATAATGTCAGTGCTACATTGTAACATAGTCACAACTACCTTAATCATTTTATTACCAATCTTGCGACTGAAATTCGTGTAGCCGTACTAGTTTTTAATGCATTTTTTAACGATTACAGTTGAGTTGCAAAACTGGAGAACAGCGTTTCTGTGCTCAGTTTTATTTAATGAATATGCAGCTAGATTATAGCAAAAGAAAGCTAAGTAGAATGGGTTCTTATAATGTCTTTGTGGTATTTCATGTAGGATAAATTCTCGAAGCAGTACACGGTGCTCTACTGCACTTTTTAAGGAGAAACATACACCTTGTTATTAATGGTTCAGAGATTAATTGTCATGTATAGGATTCGAAATCGACTCGTGATTACTCGAACCATTTGCTATGTGATTTTTTTTTAACATTTAATCAGACCGCAGATTGATGTTTGCGAGTGTGTGTGTGTGCGTGCGTGTGTAATGTGTAAAATTATAGTCAAATATTTTATAATTTGACATTTCAAGACTGTATATTTAATAACTCGCGGTTTTTGTGTCTGTAATCGCTTATAAATTTCAATTATATATATATGTAATATATTTAATGGTTATCAAATTATAGAATTTCGTAATTGCATAAAAAAATCTCTACAACGAGGACGTGAACTACGAAATATTGAATTTTAGTTATGTGACGTTAAATGGGCATTCACTTTGAAATAATTAAAAAAATGCTCACGGCAATACTGAAGTTTCTCACACTACTTTATAATTTGTATGTATTTATTTCTATTTTAAGAAACATAATTTCACAAATTATGATTCAACATATGTAAAATAATTATTTCTAATAACGCGAAACAAAATGGTTTTCTATTTTAGCGGTGTACAAGCTAATTCGTATTTTCGAATAATTAATTTATTGCCGGCGCGTAATTAGAAACATTCGGATTAATTATATTACCAAATTAGGTGAACAAACACGCGTATACAATAAATTATGGGAATTTGAAATATGATCTAATAAGTGTTGTTATTCACGAAGTCGTAATGAAACGATTTGTATACACGTATACGCGTTATGACATTAATATAATGTTGAATAAAAATATTACCGTCTATTTTATTAATATATTTATATGAAAACTTTTATTTGTTTCTCGAAAACGTTTCGTCGACAAGCCATTATTACATGACGCTAACGTCGCTCCCTTTTAACGGACCAAGACAAAATCCACTTTTCGTGGATCCTGTATCAACTAACAGGATAACTTTCATAAATCGATTAAATTAAATTTGATCAAAATATCGATTAAAAACCCTATTCTACTCAACTCCGACAAACTTCGAGGAGAACGCAGATAATGGAATCTGAGAAATCTCACGATCAATTGACAAACATTCAATTCTATTAAGATCGTGATATTTGCGGAATTGAGCGTTGTACGCTTTAGCGAACGAGAATCTGGTTTTCGCAAGGACCAGTGAAATCATTTATTTCACTAAGAAGGTCAGTAAAAATAGACATTCTCAAGGATATCATTTCCAATGAGTGCTATTTGCAAGTTTAATTGTAACTTTGTCTGTATCTCGCCGAAATTATATTATCGAAATTAACATTAATAAATAGTAATTTTTACCCGCCAGCGATATATGAACAAATTATAATTTATTTGTTATTTTGCGTTTAATTTTTATTGGATGCGCCGTCGGTTTAACGAGATAGAATGCTTTAAATAAGTTATATCCCCATTCATATGAATTGTTCAAAACCGCATGCAGACATTTGTTCGTAAACTTGAAAGAAAAGAAAAAACCACCAAATAATTATTGTGAGTAGAACATGTTTTACTAAGTATAGTAATGTTTCTCAATTTCAGAAACTAAACAGTAATTTTTAAAATAATTTTTAAACTAAATAGTATATATAACAAACTGTAGTTGCTTGTTAATATAATTTTATGAATTATATATATAATTATATGAAGAGATTATTAAATCTGATTGGCGATAATTAAGAGTGGATTTTCTTTTTTTATTGATATTCTAGAAAAGATTTAAAATATGTAATATTTTGCTGTTATATTTCAAACAATATTTTATAAATTACTTAATTTAATTTAAATAAATTATTTGTTATGTGGTTTTGTGAGATGTAAAGAATAATAATAATATATAAACTTTCACATTAATATTTTACATTAATACACGTTGAACGAAAATTATACTAATATAAAATGAATAATATAATAAATCTCTCATATTTTATTCATTTCTTATTATTATAATTATCATTTAACAATGTATATGTATATTCCGGGTATTTAATATAATCATAAATAATGAATAATTGAATGAAATATTACTGCAAAATTGTTTCCTCAACAAACATTTGTTTTTAACGTATACCGGTGTCTATTTAAATGAATGAAATTCAATTTTTGTACACATACATTTTTAACGAAACTAATTACCCGTTGTATGTATAAAGTATTTCTGATAAAAATTAATAACTCCGGTAGAATCACGTGCGTGAAACGCTTGCAATAAAAAAGTTAATATCTTAAATAGCAAAAATTGTTGACTTTGTTTTTTTTTTTTTTGATTCAATCTTATGAACGTGTGCAACTGCACTATAATTTATATAATATTTAAAACAAATTTACATTATTTTCGTACCTCACGCTGAAAACGATAATTAATACATTTATGAAACAAATTTATTTCATTTTATAAACGTGCGCAAACTTTCATATTTTGACCGATGTCTGAAGCAGCAACTACACAAATGGCTACTGATGAGTTCTGAACATTTATGAAACGGAGCGTTAGTTGTCACTTTACATATTTCATTACATTAATAAAGTTAAAATTATTTCTTTCCACAATATTTATTTCATTTCAATTGATAGTATGTATGTATGTGTAACCGTATTATAATAAGTTTTTCTTAACCATTTGTCTTAAATTTGACTTTTCATTTTACTTAACATTATTCTATCAAAAATTAATTCTGTCTGTTTTTTTATTAAATTAAATTTGTTTCTCCGTAAAAGAATTAACTTCGAATTAAAAAAATATGCTATTTTATTTAAATTAATTATAATGTATACATTTAGTGTTCAATACAAGCCAAAATAATATTCAAAATATTATTAAATCCATTCAACATTCAACTGTGATTAACCTAAACACATAAAACGTACTCGATGTTTAATTTGTAAAAGTATACCAGCACTGGCTTGACGGAATAAGTAATCGCGCGCGCATTTTTTATTGTCTACAAATATTTACGAAACACTTTGCATCCCCTAATTCCTCCCGAGAATTTGTCGTTATTAAACTCAAGCTATTAAATTTAATTCCGAAGCGTAACTTATAAATTTAAGTTGATTAAAAACTTAAAAGGTAGATAATAGGTAAACAGGTGTATGCAGCTCCTTAAGTATGTCGCGGAATACGCGAAAGTTATGAAAAGCTTGAAACCGTATCCAAAGAAGAGTAAATTATAAATTACCTTGGGCTGAGGGGATTCCGTCACGGGTGCGATTCTCTCACTCGCGCTTTCAGTTGTTCTGTTCATCGCGAGACGGCTTGGAGATGAACCTGAAACAATGGGATCTTACTTCAGTACTCTACTTTTGTTTCACGCGATTCAAGAAAAAGTATAAGCGACGATTCATAATGCGCATAGTGCCCTTTGCCCTTCTCACTTCGCACAATATACGAGTTTTCAGCAATCGTGCAAACGAGTCCGCGTTAAATAACGTTTTTTTCATATCTACACTCGGAACAAAAATTCCTTCAAACATTACTGTTCCGTTCAATAAAAATGATAAAATACACACAGTTACAGTAGGATAAAACAAGTTTTGTTAAAAATTACTCGACTAAACGGTAACAAATTTTAATTTTTTAGTAAATTATAACAAAAATTTCCCTATTTTTACTATACGCACATAAGTATATTGTTGGCTTAATTAAAAATTTGTCAGATTAACAAAATGTTTACTTATTATTTAATCAACAAAATTCATTTGTTTGATTCAATTCATTTGAACAATTCATTGTTCTTTTATCATTTATTTAATGCTGATTGAAAAATAAATTTTGTTAATTCAACAAAATACTATGTTTTGTTTTTAACAAACATTTATATATATAATATTTAATAAATGAATGAGAAATGTTAAAAAGTATCTCAATATATATTTCGGTGAATAGTTGTAAGATTAATAAAATATAATATTATATAAATGTTTAACTTATTGTTAATATTTTCGTTATCATTTATTAATTACTTGATAACCTAACCTCAATTTTTAAACTTTTAAATTTGTTAACAATAAATGTATGACATAAAATGTTTATAAAGAAATGAATAATTTTGTTCGTTCTACAAAATTCTTTTCAATTAAACAATTTTTTTTTGAAAATGATAAAACGTATTTATATATATACTATACCAAAGAATTTTGTTAGTTTACAACAAAATTTTGCTAATTAAAAATATAAATATATTTAAATCAAAGAATTGTTTTGAAGTATTGTTCAACTGCTATTTCATTTTTTGTCTTTTGTTTTCTGTCAATTGTTTTGTCTTATAGTTATTGAACTGACCAGTATTAAAGGTATTTTTAAAGGAACTTTTTTCTGTATATACCAAAGCAAAAAACCGTGCATTTTTTTACAAAAATTATAACATCGAGATATATATATTTCTAAATTGCAATTTTGAGCGCAGTGATTGAAAGACTGGTCGAAATTTATCACGAGTTGCGATTTGTAATTATCGCGCGTGTGTGTTTGTGCGAAAATATTTATTAATATTGTTACGCAATTGAAATATCATCTATCCACGTCAAACACAAACCGCCAACTTTTTAAACACACATTAATGCCACGAAGCTTATTTAATGTCATGTAAAGGTGGCAAATTAACAACGTGCGAAATGATAAAACGCTTACGAGTTTTCGGTTGCCCCCGGTTTAACCCGCGCGGATCATTCGTTCGGTTCGTTTTGTTGCATCGGTCAACTATGGCTTGTCGCCAAAGACATTATTAATGCAAACGAATAAATCTGATTTGCACGTTATTGAATGAATCCCGCACTCGGCTGTAATTCAAATTGTTTTGTAATTGTGTCTCGGAATGCAAATGTTCTGCATTATTAATGGGTGTATGGATTGATTGTGTATATATATCTTCTTTAAATTTCATTCTTGTTTAGATCATAAAATTATTTCTGTGAAGTGTCGAGTGGTTGTGAAATTCGACACGATAGTGAGCAGAGGTTTACTTTCACATGCCTTTTGTTTGCATTAACAGTGCGTGCGTTAAGTACGTAATTGTTTCGATACATCCCACAGACTGCGCACGAAACGGATATAAGAAGAGTGCATGAAATAATATTTTGACATTTGTGGCGTTCAAAAAATATACCAACGCGGAGTCGGCTGAAAAACGCCATCTACAATTTTCAATCAAAAAGAAATGAAGTCGTTTAGGAATTTCATTGACTATATACATATATATATGGATAACTGACAACGTTATAAAATTTGCCAGTTATAAATTTTGTCACTTACCCATATATATATATATATATATATATATATACGTATATGGTTAAATATATAAAAAATTGCATTCATATAATTGTATAATTTTTATTGCGACTATTACTAATGAACTAATCAATCTTGCCAAATAATATAATATATATAGCTGATAAGATTTAATAATTTATATATATATACATATATAGCTATGTTTAGCATACGAAAGGTGTAAGTAAAGTGTAATTTGCGACAAGTTGTTTATATTATGAAAATGCAAATTAAAGTATATTACAGATAGCTGTTAGCTGCGACTGCTAGAACAGTAGTTATTGTTACATTTTTTGTCGTAAATCGAAACAACGACTGAGGTATTATATGACTTCTCCGTTGTAAATGTATTCTTTATTCTTTATCTTTCTTTCACACATTTATGATTAAAATTGCATTTCCTTTTCAGAATCAATTAAGTAATATACGCGTTACATAATTTTCACACGTATATAAATGTAATTCGAATATTTTTTTCAACCGAATATATTATTGCAATGTGCAAGGATATTGACAAATAAAATCCTATGAGTTCCATTGCACGATACGTAATATCGTAGTGTGTTACTGTATTTATACATATATATATATAATAATTACGTAAAGGTGTGTGCGTTGTTTAATTTTAAATAAACATTATGTTGAGTGATAATAAATACGCATTACACAATAAACTTATATCTAACAGTACTAATATACATCGTCAATTATTATATATCCCGTGTAATATATTACCCATTGTCTTTCTATAGGAAACTATTTGGCACGAGATACCAAAAGTCTGTTCGAACGTCTTAAAATAAGATACTTGTTTTTATAGGACAGTCATAAATTTATTTAATAAAGTTTCGTACAAATTTTTCACGATATACGACGCGAATGTTTATGTTTCTAAGTTTTACAAATGCGATCGTAAATGTAGAGATATTTTGTTCATAACATATCTCTACATTTACGATATATATATATAAATTTTGACATTTTTTTATGTTTCGTCGACAATTCAGTTGGAACAAATACGTGCATTTAATTTGGCATTTGAATAAGAAAGAAAATCGTCAAATTAAAGAATTATCATTAAAATCAAGCCCAAGTTGGGGTCACGTGTTGCCGCGCATCGTAATGTCGGTAGTAATTTTAGTCACGATTTTACCATTTGCACGGACAACGTGAAAAGAAGACGCATGATGCAATATGTATCAACTCTGCCGTATTATTCTAATAGTAGATGAGCTGGTACACGCGTACGTGCTAAATAAATCGCGTTTGGTTTTGGATATTTAAATATTCTTCTTTGAATAGCACCTTTTCAACTGCGTATGAAAATAATTTGTATCATAAAATGGATATTCGGTCGGCCATTTCTATCAGAATCTCGTGATAATCAAACGCAAAATAATTATAAATAGTAAATAAATATAAAACCAACTACTAAACACGCTCATTTCTTGATAAAAATTATTTATTTATAATTATTTGTTTATACACACAATACACGTTTACGTTATTTTTAAACTATAATTTCTAAGTGTTTCAGTTGTTTGAAAATGTGCTCGCGATGCCCAATCAATATATTTGCATAATTAAACGATATAATTTTATCTATATAAAAAGTCGTGTACACCGAATGCCAACGCATAATAAAAGCATTCAGCCTGCTATATATGAGTAATTAATATTTACATTTTGCAACGCTTAATTAATTGATAAATAAATTTCAATCAAGATTATAATTGCGCACATTTTTTTGCTTTATATATTCTCTTTTGTGTTGCGACTCTCCCACCGTAGTCCTGCTGTAAGGAAACACATTGTTTACGATAATTGTGGTTGGATTTAGAATTCATTTCTTTCAACACATACACCATTCTCAAGTTTAATAATTTTCAGTAGTATGCAATTTCACATAAATTGTTGTTTCTAATTAATCGTATAATTCTATAGAATTTGAGAAATTGCCGTTTTCATTTTCTGTGTATACTTAAAATATAACTGTTTGAAATTGTTATATATAACATCATTGTTCAATTTGAATTTCATCTGGTTTTGCATAAAAATCAATGTTTTGTAATTACACACATAAGAGGTCAAAAGTTATAACCATTAAAATTATCATTATGCACGGAGAGAAAGAAACAGCAATATTTAAAAAAAACGGGAATATTAAATTTTAATAAACTAATGTTAATTAGTATTATGCAGTCAGATTGTAAAATTTTGATAAACTGGCCTACGCATTTTTGAAGAAAAAGATCAATGTAAGGTTAAAACCTAATAATAATAAAATTCACTTTGATTAATTTAATAATAAATCCAGAACGACAAACATATCTTTTTTCATCAACTTTTTGTCAACTTCATTTTAGGTTAGAATGTTAAAAATTGACAATCTGTTTTGATAAATTTTAACAAACAGTTGTATAACTTTTGGTGAATTCAATAAGAAAAAACAAGATATTAAATTTGAGTAAACCGATTGTTAAATTATAATCAAAGATTAATACTATTTGATGAATAAACTATGAATTTTGACAAATTATAAATATAATACAAAATTAGTCAACTTTTTACTAAAAATTGATCAATTTTTCTCTCAGTGTAGTATAATAAATATTAATTTTAATAATATATTAATAAAAAATTATTATTTAGTAAAATGAAAAATAAATGAAAAATTAATGAAATAAGGTTTTTTTATAATACTTTTATATTCCTTCGTAATACTATAATATTGTCGTTTTTTATTCATATTCTGTATGAAATTTCCAATTATTTAATCCTCAATTGAATAAATAAAAAGAACAAAAGTCCATTCATTATGTCTTATGTATATGTTAAAGCATAAATAAACAAATTTAAATATATACATAAAATTCTTCGCACTCAACCACGATTAAAAAATATTTATAAATTGCAAAGTAATGAATGAATTGTTAAATGATATATAACTTGATTGCTACGTTGATTGAGACGAACGCGCTGACGTAATTTAATCAGAGACACGAACATTGTGACAAGTCTTATTAAAGATTTTGTCCTTAACTAAAATATTTCATTGTTCATTGAATTAACACTTAATGGTTGAAACAACTATTTTCGTGTAAAAGTAAGATTCAATTTATCAAAATGTTTTATTGCTCCTACGCCGGTTCAATTTAAAATTGTCTATCGCGCAGACGTCGTTTAATGTTATTTTTGTACTGAAAAAAAGAGGTAACAATGTTAATACAATGTAAATGGATACATTTCTAATTGTTGAACCGTTTTATCGTCTAATTAAATATCCATTTTCGACGTATTTAATTCCACTGAAAATTATTGTTTGTTATTTTATTATCGAAGCGTACAACCGACTACAAATTATTAAGTATAAATTGCATTCTGCTGCCAGAATGGTGTACAATTTAATTTCATGTTCAATGACGTCTAACATATGGGAAAATAATATAATATAGATTAATGTTGGGTTAAAAATGTACAGTTAGACAACAAACGGATCTTTAATGTAACCTGATTTTAGAATTTACAGCTAATATAATTGTACCCAAGTGTTATTGTAAAAATTAATATAAACTATAGCGGAATTAATTCAATTAAAAATAATTGCTCCGCTACAATCCCGCAATTTCTTATTCGAACTACACGATTAACTACACGAGGTTTTAAAAATGATTATCACATAGTTTGTTTTTAAGTCCTGTTGACATTCGAGAAACTAACTATTATATTCGTTTCCGTTTCCGCGTTTATTATGCGCGTATATATATGCAATCTATAAGATTGCCATTCAATTAGCAAATAAAAATATGTAATATATAGTGGATACATGTTATTATAATAAATTTACGAACAAGTAACCGTTTATATTAAATTTGTAGAAATTAGTTACAATTATAGGTTAGGTTTACGAGTTAACTATGTTTTAAATATCGCAAAACTCGAAACTCGATCAAATTGCATTATCGTACAATTATATATACATTGTTACGTATCGAGATTCGTGCACCGTTGCTTAATATGTATATGAATGACAAATTAATATTCTGGAAGATACGATTATAATTATTTTCGGTACAAGCAATTCTCTGTTGTATTTAATTCAATCTTCATTGATTGAAAAGTTTATAAATGCATATCTTTCGTTCGAATGAAATATTACGCGCGAAGTTAACTTTTGACATAAATTAATATAACTGACAATAAAACTATAAAATGTAATTTAACAATGCGCAATTGCATTGAAACATATACTTCAATGTATACCTTCAGCTCCAATTGATAACTTGGAACGGCTGTAAAACTTTTTCATTAATTTTGTTGAAACAAATAAGACTTTGCGTTATTAATTCGTTATCTAAAATTCATGAAACATATTACAATATTCTCCGGTTTCAGTATCAGTACACGATATATAATAATAAATACTAATTAATATCAAAATAATAGCATACACTTTATGCATATATACATGCATGCTGAATAAGATATTAATCTTTAGGTAAATTTTAATTAATTTGAGCGGAATTGTATAAATTAGTCTATTAACATACAGCAATCACAATTCACAATCAGAATACAAAAAGTTCATCGTAATATTCCTTGCGAACACTAAATTATTTCGACCATATCAACTGTAATAACAGAGTTACCAAACGTGGTACGTTTAATAGAGACGCGTGACAAGTGGTATTGTGGGTTAAAACATTTATAAATGCATTGATTAAACTAGTGGCGTAGTGGTTTATAACCGAGTTTGAATTTATGATTGAACTCGAGGCGGAAATTACGTGGTCTAACACCCGGCCAAATACGTATCACATCTTGACAAATGTCCGACAAAGGAATTAAATGCTTCTACGTTGGCTTTGCATATAAACAGATTTTCTAACGCGAATTACATAATTGCGTCTGAATTATAAATATATACCTTGCAGTTACGATTGGCAGTTAAGTTTCGTTCAAACAAAATGGTTTATCCGGCGCATTAAATTGCACTGATTTCATTCGCGTTTGATTGGGTTTCGAATATAAACAATCGTAGAAAAGGATGCTCTGATTTTTTCTCGCATTCTCGCGTACAGAAACTGCATTTAAAGGTGGCTTCGGAAACGTATAAAACAGTAAAATTTGTTGCAACAAACGTTAGATTACTGAACGCAATATTAACCGCGTAAAACTGTTTCTATGTATTTCATTTTACTTTGGATTACATAATATTGCTCGCGCTTATTTTGATATCTAGCTAAATTATTGCGTGCCGATTAAAGTACGAAAATGTAAATTCAAATGAAACACAGGAATTCAGCGCGTGCATTTCATTGGTTTATATGCAAAAATGCAACATTTAAAGCACTCTTAAAGTTATACGTATATATAAATACAATGCGCGTTGAATGTTATATAATTGTGATTATTTATAAAATGCTAGACAATTTATGTTGTTAGATTAAATATTAACCTGATCGCGTAACAAATTTAGTCTCGAAAGATTAATATTAAAATTTACGACGTACTTAACCCGCGCTTAAAATTATTATAAATGTAACTACGCTATTAAATGTTTAAGACAAATTTATATCAATCTTGTTTGTCAAATTACTAACTGCCACGTCCGATTAACAATGGTTCAAAAGTTAGTTACGATTTATCCGCAGGATGTTTGACGATTTTAAAGGCCGGGCGCGCATTGTACCAAAAGTTATTAGTTTTTTTTTTGTTTCGTATTATTTTTCGTCGAATCGGATAATAGGCACTTTTTACGCACATAATTATTGACGCCGAATTTTGATTCGGAATAGAAATTTGGTTTGAAACGCTATTTAAAAAGCGCTATTAGAAAGTGTAAAAAAAAATTCAAAATTATATTCAAATACGAAATTTCATGAATGATAATAGTTCGTATTATATGCATTGTAATTCGTGAAGTAGTATGTACGTGCGTGTGAGTTAATGTATAAAAATACTATGAAACACATTAATACGTCGAATAGCAAGGCAATGATTTGTAGGAAAACATCCGTTATAATGTAATATGAGTCATATGATAATTCTGAATATGGGTCGTTACAAATAGCGCTCGATCGCGGTCAAGTGTCACACCTTTTTTGACACAAAACTTTCTTCTAGGATGCTCATACTCGCTTTCCAGGCCACAGTAACGAACAACTACGTCCCGGTGACCTTTTTTCGTGAGGGAACGCAACAATGCTGAGTAGGTATAATTACGTCCGCGTATTAACGGTATATATATATATACGTATGTATGTATATATGCGTATAACATTACGTTGAGCAAACTGCGAGCGAGTTTGATACGTTTGCAGGCTAGATATATGAAAGATGCAATGTTAAACAAATCTCGCTCAAGTGCAACACTAGAAAGTTTGTCGTCGACAAGAAAAACTTGTCTCGTGCCGGCAACATTGTCACGTTTGTCGCTTTTCTTTCACTGCCGGACGTTGATGAAATTACGAACGATACGTCGACGAGAGAGTGTGGCGAGACGATAAAAACGAGTATGAATTTATGTGCCTGGCCGGGCGCACCGATGTAGACGTTTTTTTGCTTTTTGTAATCGCGAAATGAGGTTATCAACGATATACAAATATCACAATTATAGGCTCTTAATTGTCGCCAATTGCGTTAAACCGTTCGCGAATGCGTGTCCAGAATATAATAATAAATAAAGAAAGAAATATATATATATATATTTCGTTTTCTAATGTATCGTTGTAAATTTAATGATCGCAAATATTTATCACGTTCCGTATTATTATTATTATTATTATTATTATTATTATTACTACAAATAGTTTACACAGAAGTTACGCGTCAGAACAAGAATAAACCGTGTCTTTAAAGAGAGAAAACGAATTAGCGGAATGGTTGCAACATTGTGGACGAAATGAATTTAATTATTTGTGTGGTAGAATTTGCTGCGTGCATTATTGTTGTTTTTATTGTTTCTTTTTGAAAAACGCCACACATAACTGCGCGTATTATAATCACCGGCGGTTATGAATAACAAACATCAGGAAATTAAATTCGTACTCTGTCATAAATCTATTTCAGAGTTTTTGAATTTTAATTGGTACAACATTTGTTGTCGTCGAGAGGAGTCACAATCACGCATACGAAAATCCATGGATTTGGCAAAGTAAACGTGACACGTTGAAATGCACTTATTATGCAAAAATTTTGATTCCAAAATGCTATATATATATTAATATAAGTTCATTTAACGCCAGGTGTGGAGACAGACGGCCATTTTGTTTATCATTTAAACAATGTTATTGTTTACAATAACGTATCATTTGGGGACTGTCCCCAAATGAATCTATATGTTTAAGGCTAATTTTGGAGACAGACCAGGAAAATACGGTACTGGGCCTCCTACACTGAGAAAAAAATATTTAACAATTTACTACATAATAGTAAATTTACTACATAATATACCAAAACTAGACGATACGTGAAAATACAAGAAACATTACTATATAATGTAGTAAAAT
The DNA here is from genome assembly GCA_022817085.1 of Psilanteris sp. ZL-2020. Classification (NCBI taxonomy): domain Eukaryota; kingdom Metazoa; phylum Arthropoda; class Insecta; order Hymenoptera; family Scelionidae; genus Psilanteris; species Psilanteris sp. ZL-2020. Next base: position 276 of record JABFQC010001448.1, on the reverse strand, counting down.
TGGCAATGTGCATAATCATATATTCAAGTTTATGTAGAAAATTTTAATATATAATGTAGTAATTTTTTTGTCATTTCAAGTACACGGAGAATAATGTTTAGCTGTAACTAATAAACATTCTTTCGATTTAAATACATATCTGGCTAATTCAGTAAAACATTTATTTAAATTGAAATAATGTTTATTAGTCCCAGCTAAACATTATTCTCCGTGTATCGTCTACTTTTGATATTTTATATAGTAAATTGTTAAAAAATTTTTTTCTCAGTGTAGGAC
>JABFQC010001447.1:0-19351 GCA_022817085.1 Psilanteris sp. ZL-2020 | reverse complement strand
CACCCACACACACATACACACAAACACTAACCCATATTCAGTCATCCAAAATCATGCTCTCACCATAATTCGCCTATATTTATACAAAACAGAGATCTTGGTCTATTATGCAATCGTAGAATTATACGTAATAGTTTTATAAATATGTTTCTATGGATACTTACGAGTTTTGAAAAATTATCTATTGCATAGTGCAAGGAGAGACACGATTATGCTAAATTTCTTACGTATCCGGGCTTCAGTTTAATTGTGAAGCCACGCAATGATCGCAGTGCAAAAGTTTCGGGGATTGCAAAGGAAAACAATTTTTCAATTGCGCGCACGTTCGCGTAGATGACGCCGCTGTTTTATTTTAGTTTCTTTTCATTTCTCTGCTATCATTTTTTTCTCCCAAGAAAAATTACTTTTTTTTCTTATTTTGCCTCCAGAGATGCATTAGTTTGCCGCATTTCAACCTCAAAAATTAGAGGGCGCTTGACTAAACTCCAATTTCTCATTAGTTTAATAATGTTAGTAATATATATACATTTATATATAGATCTATGGAATGTCGCACATGGTGTCATAAAACTAAAATAAAAAGGAATTATTTTACACGTTTAGGCATACACACACAAATAGTCTATATTCAATGTAAAAAAAAAATTTACACACATTCTTGTATGCGAACTGAGAAACATAATTTCATTTATTGTTATAAAGGAGAATTAGTCCTGTGACATCACGGGTGTAATCCATAGTTATATATTATATAAGTACATTATACTATTAATATTAAACTAATGTTACAACATAACCATATCAGCAATAGCTTAACGTTATCGAAGGTATCCATGTATTCGTAATTTTTCAAATATCGAATGCAATAAATAGAGCTAAACGATACATATAGAAAAATGAGCGAATACATTTCAGTCATTTTTTACACAGCAAAACGTTTGTTATAAACCAACAAAACGCGCCCTTTCTATGTTCGGTAAAAATGTAGTATAAACATTTACATACCTGTTATATGTAATATACATGTATATTTGTACACAAACATTTGCGGTTTATCAGAGAATTGTAATATATTTCCGTTTTGTAATAATCATTTACCGTTCACGCATGCTTCATTGCTTTAGGAACTTGCAAAATTAATGATCAATTAAGTTTAATCCTCGCCAACTTTTGTACTCATACGCAATTTCGATCAGAGAAAAAAAAAAGCATAATCGTTCGCAAGAATCAATCTTATAAATAGAAATAATAAACGATAAATTAATTCTCTGGTCATAATTTATACAAATAATAAATTAGTATTTACTTATCAATTTTTCTATTCTTTTATTTAAAAACAAAACCAAACGATATGATTGTTATTTAATAAATGTAGAAGTAATTAAATCAGATTAATTATAGCTTTTTATTAAATATTTTTCGTGATAAACCATGTCAAAATAAAATACCTTTTTCTTAAACAACTTTTTACAAAAAGAAAAATGTATTCTCACCTCCAGCATATGATCTTTTGTATATATTAGTTTAAAAAACAACATCGATATTAACGATTTCATTATGATTAATCTTGCGAACGAACTGCCTACACGAATCTCTTATTCAGTTAAAGGTTTTACCAAAATCCTGTGCATGAGCAATTCGACGCAGAAAACCATTTTCTTCACCGAAACTCATAATATTTCTTCCGCAAGAACAGTCAATAGCGATCCTTACGTTTTGTGCGTGTGCGTTATTGTACATCCCATAGAATCCATAAAAATACAAGAAGAAACTTGGATAAATCAACAAAATAAAGGAAAAAAAAAAAAAAAGATTCTCTAAAATAAAATAAACAAAAGTTACAAAATAATGAAGAAAAACTGTACACATTTGTCATCGCTTGCTAAAACAGCCACCTCTTAAAGTAAATAAAGTACTTTCAAGAATCGTTCGAAATAATTCTAAACTGGAAGCAAGGAGGAGAAGCAATACGAACCGACAGAAACAGCAAGTAATTGAATTACATCAACTTCAAAATGTTATTTCGGTTTTTTCGTTCTTCTTTATCCTTGTTTCCTTTGATTTTATTAAATTTATCGATTATGTTTTTACCCCTTCGAATTGACTTTAAACGAAAGCGAGTTTAAAAGAACAACGAAGAGAAAACGAAATTCGATGAAAGGTATAAGAAATGTCTATCGGTCAAATTTCCATGTTTCGTTCGACCCCATGATCGTGAGCCATTAATGAGCATTTAAGTGCAAAGGTTCGGATTCGAAACGATGCCGTGGTTTTTTAAACCTTGGGAGAGCGGCGCGAACGAGCGCTCGGTTACGTTTTCCAGTTATGTGGATGCGCGCGAGGTGGCGCTTGGCTAGACTGTGCTTGAGCAGCTTGCGAAGGTATCATGTCTAGGAGATATTGACGTTGCAAATCAGCTGCCTGACGTTGAAGTTCTACAAATCCTTTACCCCCAGCTCCAGCAACTTGCGCCATTGCAAGCTGATATGGATACATCAATGGATTAAACGGTGGCAACATGTGAGCTGGTAAAGGTTGATGTGGTGACAGCCCTGTAACTGGATTCTTTGTCAGTTCTGAAAATACATTTTACTTTTTTAATTTCTGTTTTTGTATTGTTTTAGTTTTTATTTTTAGACATTTGAATTTTTGGATGGTTTTTTATAATTAAAATACAATAATCATATTATTTTTCTAAATACACCAGTGCAATTTGATGTACTAAAAATAATTATTTGATTATCAATGTAATCAAACTTTGAAATGTTATCCCATCAATATTCTGTCAATACAATTATAGACACACTCTCGTAAAGTTTATACATTAAATTATAATTCAATACATTAAATATAAAACTTCCATTTACTTAATATTTATATTTATATGCTTTTAAAAATTCTACTATTATTAAATAATAATTTGTGTAGTAGAAAATGTATAAATCATAAAAATATAGTGATTCGCTGTATATTATCAAATCAGTAATACTATTCCGAATTACTATGACATTATTGAACTTGTAGCAAGTACTATTATACCTGTATAAATTTTATATCATTATTAGTCATGATTAAGTTTAAATTAAAATAATGACATAAGCGCAATTACCTCTTATGAGCTGTTGATGGATTGCAGCAGCTGCCGCAGCATGATGTGGATTGAATTTGCCACCTTCTGCTAATTTAGCTAACGGATGTTCCTGGTGCTTAGGTGCCGGCGGCGTTGGTGCCGGCTGTGGTCCTTGGGAAATTGTAACTGGTGGGGGAGGAGCTGGTGGAGTTGCTACTCTTCGAGTCGGAGTAGCTGCCTTTGGAATTGGTTTGGGAGTTGGTGGGTCCGGACTTGGACACGCTGCCTGGGCCAGTCTTTGCTCTATCTCCTGCTCTTGTTGCAATGCTTTCACGAATGCTGTTTTTAGCCTGAAATCATTTTATTATTATTATCCAATATTTACTACAAAATAAAATAAACACATTAACAGCATAAAGATTTAAATTTTTATAATTACTTACAAGTTTTCATTATTCATATACAGTTCCAACTAAGGTTATATTTAATAAAAATCTTTTATTAAATATAACAAATAAATTCGAGAAAAACCTAACTTTTATAACCGCTTAAAGTCATTGTTTTCAAAACAATGATTTATTCATCTTACCGATTAGTGTGTTCAGCTTTTAAAGCTTTTTTCACATTGGTAGTGACGCAATGTTCACATATGACACGCGGATCACGACCTGCTGGTGGTCTCTGAAAAGTTGCATGCTGTCCACGTGGTCCTTCCTTCTTTCCAGTACTTGCAGGTTTCTCCCATTTCCAGACAGGTGTAAAATCTGTTTTACATTGCGTGCATTCAAACGGTTCTGGTGGAGGAGGTATTGCTGGCTCCTTTGTGATAAAATCAACAACGTGCTCCAATCCCACAAGATAAATAAACTCCGTATTAGATGGATTCGGAACAAAGTGCATCTCTGGTGGTGGAGGCTTAGGTGGAGGAATCTGCAAAAGTGTTTTCTCAAGTTGCTTCCGGAGGGCCAATTTTGCAGCTGCTTGACGTTGAGCTGGTGTTTGATTATCTTCTCGTGGTGATCTCTCCTGAAACATAAGCACTCACTAAGAAAATGTCGACAGGATTAAAGATCCTAGGTCCTATTGTCTATAACAATATACATGCAATTTTCATCCACATCAAATTTCGCATTGATATATAGCGTAATCGATTGTTTAATGTCTGAATTAAAACCTGAAGTGTTGTTGAAAAAAAAAACTTTTGTAAGGATAAAATGCTGAAAAAAATAATAATTGTTACAAATTAATATAAATATGAAAAGTTGATGATTTATGGGATAATTTATAAAATGTAGTCAGATTGGTTGATTGGAGTCAGATATTTTATTTTCATTAATAATTTGTGTTTTAAAATATTTTTAATAGTAAAAATTGTTATTAATATTGTTGAAATTTGTATAATAATCATGATCATGTACATTTTATAACTTATACTATTTATAAATTTTACGTTTTAAGGGTTTATTAAGTTTAAATTTTTAACAAGTGTTTTAATAAGCCTGTTCAATGAAATATTCACAAATACAATATTTTTTAATTATAATTTAAAATAAAATAATAAATAATAATAATAAAAAAAAGAACAAAAAACAAACATGTTCAGTATAATGTAACAATTGTAAATGAATTTAAAATAAAAACTTATTTTATGCAATTCTGAAAAAGGTTCTCACATAGAAAACTGAACCATCTGTAAATTCATAACTTTTCAATATTAATAGATTTTTATAATTGATTATTAAATTATGACTAACTTAATATTTCAACAATAAACTGTATAAATAAAAGATGTTGGTCATTTTTAAATTCAATTGTAAAAAAAAAATAAAAACAATAATAATCATTAATTAATTAATCATTAACATTAATCAATAATAATTATTAGAAACAATTGTATGGGACTTTTAAAATAAAATTTAATTAAAGATTCATTGTAAAAATGTGGAGATAAAATTATAAGCATAATTAATTGTAATATTGATTATCTTTAATGCAATTTAAATTGGATGAGTTCCTTTTTTATATTATATCTAATATAACAATAGACGAGAATAGTTTAAATATCTTCTTTAATTCCTTCTCTTTCCTATCATCCAATATCCTCATTAATTTCAAAATTACAGATTCGTACAGATAATTTTATATAATAATAATAACAAAATTCAAAATTATTCATATACAATTCCTTTATTTAAATGCAAATATTAAATAAAATTGATTAATAATCAATACAGAAAAAAATGTATAAATTATTAAAAATAAAATATAAATAAAATTAATTTAGCATGGTGTATATAGAAATATATTTTATTTCCACAAATAAAAATGATACTGTCAATTACATTATTTGATGGCACCCCCCCCCCCTTCTGAAATTCCATCTTGTTTAATAAATTTAAACATTATTCTATGTATTTTTTGAAAATTGCCTACCAAAATATCCTCCCTATATATATATATAAAATTTTTAATAATAATTAAATTTTAAAATATAATTTTAATATTTATCACATTTATGAATAAACATAAAAAAGCTTAAAGTAAAATTTAATTAAATAAGAATTTAAAAATAAAACAATAATAAATAAACAAAACTAAAATTGAATTGCCATAATCCATATCTAAAATTCTTATAGTTGCTACATTATTTTGTATTATATGTTTTACATAAACGAAATTGTTATTTCGAACTAAAGTTGTTGGTGAAACAACATTCACTAATTCTATTAAGTAATAAAAAAATTATGATCATGCAAGTCAGAACGAGTTGTTCTTGAACAACTATTTACAATTTATCTAAAAGTAATAAATTTATTTACTATAAAATAAATACTGCATAGCGACTACATAATTATGTATCATATATTGGTACCTGTTCTGGGATTATGGGGGTGTTTAATGATGCGGAGGGTTTGTTTTCTTGAGAGCCCACAAGCTGCTTTGTAATATTAAATATGAATTGAGTTAAAGATAAAAAAACAATTCAATCAATTAATTCTATGCTTTCTTTCTAATATTAATTAAATAATACATAATTATTCAATTGTAAATAGAATTTATATGTAAAGAATGAATATAAAAATAATTGATAATTATTTTATATATTATATAAAATTTATATAAAATACTTTATGTTATATATCATATACAAAGAAATTAAATTTGTTAGAATTTAATTTATAGAATTTTATTGTTCTTTCAAAATTAATATTTTGTTATAAATTTGTAGTGAATGTAATATAAACTGTTTCGAAATTTAAATTAAAATATAAAATCTATGTATGTAAATAATTCATATAAATAAAGAGCACGGAGAATTATGAAAAGAGATATTACAAAAATAAGAAATACATAGACAATAAATGCTAAATTATCACAATGTAATTAATATAACAAAATATTACAATAAACTTTATGGACTATATATATAAATTGGTTCCATTTATAGAAAACTATATATTGTTATTAACGTAATGACTTTAAAAATATCTATATAAAATATTAAAAGTAAAATATAATATGATTTTGCTTTTGAATTATTCAATGAAAAATTTGATGTTTTAGAATTGCTCTAATTTGCAAATGTAATATTACATGAATTAATATAAAAGTTAAAATAAAAAGAAAGATTGAAATTAAATTATCTGTTAAAATAATAACAAAACTAACAAAAGTTTTATGTTTTGAAGAAAAAAGTCCACAAATAAAATTATTTTAATGAAATATTTAAATTAGCAAAATATTGGATTTTATTATTTTTTTTATCATTTATTGTATAACCTAATAATAATATTTATGAAATATTTACAAATTCAAATCTTTCATTAAATGAATAATATTAATAAGATTAAGTGAACAAAACTTGCAACATCATACAAATATGTCTTTGTTTTATTCCTGTAAAGTTATATTAATTTTTTTGTATATAGTTTTGTAGTTTTTAGATAAACTGTGATCAATTATACCACTGCTTAATGATGATATTGTTAAATGAATAAATAAAATTAAAATTAACCTGATGAACTGGCGAAGGTGTAGGATCCTTCGTGGACCTCTCAGTTCGGTCTGCAGGAGCGTGATAAGATGGCACGCTGGCAGCTCCACTGGGGGGTCTACTTCGAGGATGAGGTGGTTGTGGTATCACCATGTTAGGTGGCATCCCTGTACTAGATGTAGCAGAACGTGCAACCGTCGGTGGCAACAACATCCCTGGATGTGGGGCATGTAAACTAGTGCTCCGACTTGGCGCTGGCTGGCCTCTTAATAATGGAGGTGGAGCCTTACTAGTTCTATGACTGTAATCATTTGTATAACATTATAATTAAGTTACAAGTACAAAATTGTTTTTATTATCTCAAACGTTAAAAGTCAAAGATATATATATATTTGTTATCAAAGTATACTCTTCTAAAAATGTATAAAATACTGAACTATAAAAGAAAGCAAACAATTTATATTTACAATAATAACAACAATAATAAATTATCCATTATTATTTTAGCATTCAATTTGTTTACCTATGAGGTGCAGGTTGTACTGTAATAGGCGGCTGAATTTTAGGAGTTACTTTTGGGACAGCCGCAATATTTTCTTTGAGCTGTTGAGATTGCCTCAACTTTTTTAACAGCACCAATTTCATTTCTTCAGATCTAAGCTCTTCGCGTAACTTGCGCAACATTCTTTCACGCTCAGCCAGTTCGTCTGAAGATAGTTCCTTTATTGGAAGCAACGGAGGGAATTCACCAACTAAAATAATAGCATGTCATAAAATTAATACTTTTGATCAATTTCGGAAGCAATTGTTGAATATTAAGAAATATGACTCATGCGTAAATCTATTGTTTTCTAATAACAATGGTGTTTTTAATACATTCCTATATTTTAGACATAATTATATTACTAGGACCCTCGAATTTTGTATATTTATTTTGCTATAATTTTAAAGGAGAGAGTTGGAGGCTAGGTTCCCAGCATACCTTACTGAGGTAGACCACAGATCCCTGAGTCAACTTATCAACAAATTTACACAATTTTGAACATAAACACCCATAGTAGGAACTACTGAATGTAGGATATATTCAAAAACACGTCAAAAAGGTTAATAATATCTATTAATCCAAAATAAAATTATTATTATTATTGTAATGATTATTAAAACAAAAATTAAATTTACACAAATAAATATAATTTATTTAACATGCATGTTTTAGTAATTTAATTTGATTAATAATATCTAGTTGTATAATTTGAAATATTATTATTTAATTAATTTTTTATAATTGCTAATAATGAATTTATATTGTTGTTCATTTTATTAAATGAACATGAACATGATAAATGAAAAGAAAAAATTTATTAAAATTACTCATAAAATATAAAGTATATAAACATAAAGTAGTAGTGTATCAGTAGTGTTTTATTTTTAAATAATACATATAAAATTATTAAAACTTACATGTATTTTTGTACAAAATTCTGATGTTATTTATTTTTTAAATATCAAGTTATAAGACACTGGCGTCCTTGGTTTAATATTACTAGCATACAATTCCGATTTGGTGAGTAATTTAATTGCATTATTAAACTTAAAAAATTTGAATGTGTTATTTTACGTCTATGTAAACAATTGTTAACTAATAAAATATATTAATTTTCAAATTATATATTAAAAATATTTATCTACAATTTATATTAACTAAAATAAAACAATTGTTTGACTATCTGATCAGAGTGTATTCATATATAATTAGATATTAAAAATGTCTAAATCTTGAATCACTTGTAGAAACTCTAAAATTCAATTCAGACTAGAAAAGGTATAATAACCTTAAATATATTACCTACACATTTTCTACTTATAGGAAGTTTATATTATTATTTCATGTAATTAGATATGTATTTCTTTTTGTTTTATATTAATTATATATAGTAATAAATTTTATATAATTACACATACTAATATTTCCTAAATTTCTTTTTAAAAAAAGAAAAGAATCTATAATCTTAATTTATAGTTACTAAACTTAATGGAATTATTTAAAATTATTTGAATTAACTAAAGAATAATTTCTTTAACATTATACTTGTCAAATCCTTTTATTAACCATAATTATAAAGTTTTATCTTATGATTCATTATTCTGATCTTACAAAAGTTTTATATAAAATTGATTAACAAATATATTGTTTACACAAAATTACCATATTAGTTAATTAAAACGCCAATAAATAAAATTATTAAATATTTATAATATTCATTTATTTCATGTTAAATACTTGGTAAAGACAATGTGCCCTGCAGTTGCAGCATTGTATATTATATGAAATTCATTAAATACAATTAATTTGATAAAAAAAAATGCAAACTTTAACAATTATTCAAAGTATTGTATATAAATAACATAAATTACATTTTAAAAAATTCTAATAAACATTATCAATACATTACCCTTCAAATTTAACCTACTTGATCATTACAAACTATTTACACGAATTACTGAAGCGCGTTACTCAAAGTGGTCTTCCAAGAAAATATTATTCACCACACCGTTACAATTATCCATTACAATAATAACACTATCTTAAACATCATAAACATAATTCCAACATACTATTATTTAATAAAACAACAAAATAAAAAATCCAGTAATTAATTGATTAATATATTCGTAATTACGTAATTCACATGTTCTTATTCAAGTCCTATTCTATAAAATGGAGAAACGTGAATTACGTTTTTTAAAAAAAGTAAATTAATGAATAATGGATTTTTCACGCGAAAACAACTATCCAAGAAAAGATTGCCAACAAAGTGTCGACTGTAAACAAACGAATCCCGGAATGCAGTGAAAAGTAAAACAAAAACAAAACACGGCAACAAAAACGCATGCGTCGGTGTTTTTTAATTATAATCAAAGTGTGACAAACCATCGTCGCTATCGGAAACGTTTCCGTTTATGTAACCGTTAATCCGTGGCTCGTCCGGACTTTCCGCGTAGCTCCGCTCCGTCCTGGGCCTGAGGTTGCGTCGGGTTCGACGATCGTCGCCCGTTTTGGGCGCCAAAATGCCTCGTGTTGCGTTTTGAATATTCCGCGCTTCCGGCATGTTGTTATCGATACTAAGACTAGCTGAATAATGCACTCCCAAATCTAATGGTGGACACGTGTCACTCGTCGTGTTTGCAGGCACATTCGGAGAGTCTCTTCTGTTGCTGCTACTGCAAACGAAAGAACGCAGTTAACCCTCTGGTTGCAGTTGCGTTGGTACAAGAACGCCCGCGCGCCCCCTCCCCGGCTGCCGTCATCATCGTCCCCCTCTGCCGCACCAACCGCCCGCACCGACCTTTCCGCAGGACGGAAGAAAGTTCGGCAGATTTCATAATTCGGTGCTCGACATATGTCTGTCTTTTTTTAAGCAATTCGAACGAACAAAGACACCAATAAAAGTAAAAGTGCGATGCCGTTTATGAAGGAATTTACAATAATCCATTGAGTGGTTGTTTCTGGGAACAAAACTTTGAGAAGCGTTTGAAATGGATGGACTAAGTAACGTCGACGGGAATAAGCGTACCGAAGAGAAAGAGAGAAGTTTAAATTAAATAATTGTATTGATCTTTGATCGATTGCTGATATTTTAACGATTACTAGTAATGATAATGACAAGTGAATGTTCTGGGAATAAAATTGTCGTGTTCCTAAAACTAATTAATGGAAACTTGATTTATTTGTTGTTTATTTTCTTGTTTACGAATGATCATAAGAAGCAAAACAAGAAATTTTATCTTAATTAGTTAAACAAATTAATCTGTATGAAATGTACAGGTCATTATTATCAAATTAAAAATAACAATAACATTTTTGCAGTAAATGCTTCACTTAATATAGAAATCGATTGGAGGAATTATTGGTCATAAAGATCTTGAATACGTTTCAACTCCAATATTCTAGTGAAACAAATTAATTAAAATCTTAAAAACAAAAGAAAAAAAAATTACTTGATTATTATTAAACTCTAAAAACCAAATATTACTATTACCCTCGGTGTATTAAAATCATAGCATTGTTAACAAAATGACCTCCAAATGAGTCACAAATAAAATATAAAAACAATAAACGCAAGAATTGTCCGTTTTATTTGTTTGACCTTAATTAATTGTTATAATATGTTTATAATTAAACGATGAAAATACGAATTTTGGATTATGTTTCAATAATTTAAAAATACACGCAACAATAAATAACTGTTAATTAAAAACAAAATTAAAAAGGAGCAACGAATTAATCATAAATCTCAAAGTGTAACGAATTTTTTCCGATTTAAATGTCTATAATAACAGTAATAATAATAATTAAAAAAATAACATATCTTTCCATGTGAGTTAATTTAATTACAATGCATAAAAATATTGAAAAATCTGTAACGAGGAATAAGCCGCGCTTATAACAATCGATATGACCAGAATAAGAAGTAATTTTTGTATTTAATTACACGTTTCACAAATATACAAGATAAATAATTGCACGCAAAAATGTAATCATTATTTATATTGTCGCAGATAATAAAATTGAGACAACAATGTTATAATATTTAATTATTTCTGTTTCAAATAAATAATTTTAACGTGAAATGAAATTTATCTTGTCGGTATCTCCCGGTATTATCTCGATTATCTCTGGACATTAAATACATTTAGGAAACTTACTTACATAGCAACAAGAAAAACGATTAATACATGGAAGCATTTCTCTACACTCTCAAATATACATCAATTTATTTTTAAACATTAATTGCACGAAACCATTTCACAAATCAATGAAATATTAAATAGAATATCTTCAAGACATACAAATTTAATTTGAAAAAAATACAATTTTTTTATAATTAATGCCCGTACCAACAGCTTATTTGTAACTCGGTAATTTGTCGTTTATCAATTACAAAATCACACCGATAAATAAACATTAAATATTTTTGAAAACCTGTACGCCTCAACAATGTAATAACTGTTTAATCCATTTTTTCCTAATTATCATTATTTTTTTCAATTACTTTACTTATAATTGACTTATACACATTTATCATTCAAACCGCCATAAAAATAGTCCTTAAAGTGAAACAGAAACTCCTCGATACTAAATTTTTTTTTTAATTAAAATAGTTAGAATATATATATATATATATATAATACCATATGATTTTACCCCTCCTCCAGTTACGATATTTGCATCAAAAGTTATTCATAACGGATCCAAGTTGTCACCGCGTCTGACGTGAGAAAAAAAAACAATGACAACTCACCATAAAACTATTCCATATCAAACGTTCTTCGGATGGAAATATAATTATCCCGCGCGTGAAGAATCTGCCGAACTTTTATCGCCTTTTTTAATTCAAACTCGCAGTCACATAAATTAGTGAACAACCCAACAATGTTCCGTTTCTCCGCGAATGGCACAACTATAACCTTAAATTTTAAAAATAACAAACGCGACGTTTCGGCTTCGACCTCGCGACCATTTGCTCGTTACCTTTTGTTCACCTCAACGACGTCGGCTTTAATTTTGTCGCGAACGAAATTCAACCGCCGCCGAACCGAACCAACCGTTAATGCATTTTAATTTACGCCAAAGCAGAAACGTTCGATTATTATATCCACATTACAACACAAAGAACGGGAGGCAACTTTCTATATGAAGAAACGAATTGCCGCCGAGGAAACGGGTTTTTACAAACGCGCGTCTTTAATTGTATCCGTTGCCTGTGTTGCGTTTTGAAGGAATACGCCTGCCAAAGTTGACTCGTTCGATTTAGAATTCATGCCCGAGAAAATTGTTCTTCTCACCTCACACTCAGGTCCACAACCGCGTCGCCATCAGTATCCATAGCCTCCATTTTTTTTGAAAACTATAATCAAACAAAATCATTCGTCAATAACGGCAGCCAATAGAATTTCACTCGACGAGTTTGTTCGTGTCAATTTTTACACCGTTGCGTTCGTGCGTTTAACAATACGAATTATTATTTTTTTATTTTTGTTTTTTTTGGTAGGGGGAGGGGAATGAAAAAAATAATAATCATAAACACAAACGATGCAACCGACGTTGATGTAAAGTTTCGGTACAAATGAGGAAATCTTATTGAATAATGAATGTTATAAATACATAATACTTATGTCAATAATCGATTGGTTGTTTATTTATAAATGTAGCTTCAAGTGATATAATGAAGTTATTTGTTTTTTTAAAACTACGATTTTCATAATAAATACGAGCTAAAACGCGATTCAATTGAATAAAGAAAATCAAAAATTATTTCACGCTTGACACTTCAAATATTATTATTTTGAGTTTGATTATCATTGTTATTATTCAACAGTTTTTGACAAAATAGTCGCACAAAAAAAGCACATAAACATCATAAACACGATCAAGGAGGCAAGAAAAACGGGGAAAAAACACGTTCAATAAGTTGAACAATCGATTTCTTATGCAATCAAATTACATAATTCGATACAAAGCAGCATTAATTGCCATCGATTATGACCAATTATATTTGTTCGTTACAAAATCGAAACACCGATCGAACATCCGCTCGAATTCTTCGAGCGTTTTGAATACTCGCTCGAATCGAGGCTCTTCACAATGCGCTTCATTGTTAATTAGTGTCACAGGCATTATTTAGTCATCCACCGATTGATTAAACTGATAACATTTTAGTAACACAAGTACTTAACGGCGTGCACTTACGCGCGTACAGTTACAGTGTCATTTGAATGTTAACAATTAAATAACATATATATATATACATTTGTGAATGTGTTTGCGTTTGTGTTGACTTTGAACGACATATTGTTTTTAATGTATATATACACGCGCGTGTGTATAGTTATAAAAACCTAAATTCTGTTTCAATAATAATAATGAAAACAATATGAATACGCAACGGTCAAACGCAAGAAAGACGAAGAGGGGAAAAAATATGGTGGAATAGCAAAGGACAAAAGCAATCGATTAAGAAGCACCGATTGGTGTGTATTATCCGAGTGCAACTGATCGAAACTGAAACCGACGTTCGAGCTGAGCTTCGATGTCCAAACAAAAACACGTCTAACCCTTAAAGCGCGGGCAAAGAGCAACGCCACGGAGCACCGCGACCGATCCGTCCCTTTCGTACCGATTGTTCGCGTGCGGACGCGCGTTTTGTTGCGCGTCAAATTTTCACTGATACGCGTCGACGCGCACACAACCGCTCGGACGTTTATTTACCACGCGCAGTCTAACCTCAAAGATAGTTCAGAGGCTGTTGCACGGCGCCGCACGCACTTCCCTTCCGTCCAAAATCTCCGTCGTTCATGCTTTACGTCATCCAAGTCGTTATCGTTTTTTTTGTTTTCGTACTTATTTGCTTGTCTTTTTATTGCAATGGTTTTTTGATTGTCCCCGCGTCGTCGCCGAGATTAAAAAAATCCTTTTAGTATTGCAATTTTTCTATTGCCGTCATTTTTTTCTCGAGTTTTGGGTTTTAATTTTTTTTTGTTATTATATTTTGTTATTATCTTTTCTGAACTGTTAAATTTGTAGTTTGATATTTTTGCAATTAGTTTTGTACTCAATTTCGGTTTTGATAAATAAACCGCGTTATTATTAATTCGACTCGCGAATGATCGTAATAACTTTCACGGATTCGGACCCGAGCGCAGCCGAGTTGTACGAGTAAGACGCAAGCGATCAATTGAAACGAGAAAAAGAGGGAATGTTGATGAATTTTGAATGATTAATTGCATGAACTATTTGAGTGAAAAATTGACGTTTAATCGATGCCGTGGTACATATACATATATAAAATTGACGATGGCGCTACAAAATATTGTGGCTCTAATTACTGAAGAAGCATTTTATAAATAACACGCGGTTTTACAAACGGATCAATTACGTTGTATAATTTAAATAACGCGATTAAGGTAAACGATTTTTACCCAGTCTTTGAGTCGACGATCCAATCGCGGGGTCGATAAAATTAAAACGTCCGAATAAAATCGACCGGTGTTGACAAACACCGACAAAAACGCGAACAGATCCGAGCGCAAACAAACTTTGCGCGACCTCGAAGGCCTCGTTTGCGTTTACACTTGGCGGCGGTGTTCGTGGAAACACAGGCAACGGCCGTGTTGTTTGTGTACGGGCGCGTGCCCCGCGTACCCCGAGACGAAAAACCGCGCGACAAACTTGACATTCGTACGGCGAGCGAAAAGCCGGTCAATCCGATTGCGCGCTTCGATAGGTATGAAATAGAAAAAAAAAAGTCGAGTTTGGTTGCACGTAAACTGAATCGCTTGTGGCGTTTATTCGACGCCGGGCAAATGTCATTGATAGATGAAAAAGGATGAATAAAAAAAAAGAAAAGTACAATCGCGTTGAGAGAGCAAATTAACTGGAATAAAGAAAGTAAATGGAAGGAGGGAAGAAGAGGTACATAAAAATTGAAACGAATTTAAAAATCGACAGTAAGTATGTTTCCCGGAGGAGTTCGTAAATGAACGGACGTTAATGGTGGGAGGGAGAAAAAGAAAGAGATAGCGTAAGAGCGGCGTAACTTGAGAAAAATATCGGTAGAAAAAAGTTCAGACAAAAGCAACGGGAGAGTGGAGCGCGTACGTATCGACGCTAGTAAGTAAACGAAAATATGAAAAAGAGACGGAAGGAAAAGTTAATCCGAGAGAGACGAGGATAGACGCGAAAACAAGACAATAAAGGCAACGAGCGATTGGACCGAGAGCGAAAGACAAAGAGGGAGTGTGTACGTGTGTGAGACGGAGATAGGTGCACGACGAGGCAAAAATTGGAAGCAAGACTAAACGAAAAGGGTCGAGCGGCGGGGGCGGAGAGGGGGGTGGTGGTGGTGTAAAAATTGGAAAAACGGTCGGCAGGGCGCGGATGGACGAGGTGGCCGGCAGCGGGAGGGCGAAGGGGGAGGCTGCAAGTGCGCGCGGACAGCGCGGTGAGGAAGATCGCCGGTGGACGGCCTCGGAAGTGGCGTCTCCGCACAATGGCAGCAGCTAAGCGCAGCGGCGCGGTACTGCGCGGCGGGGGGGAGGGGGGCGCAGTAGAGGAACGAGTCGCAGGAGGGGCGGTACGGTCGCGCATTAATTACTTCCCCTCGCGCGTCCCCGGCAACCAATTCGTCGGCGGCGTGACCCCCGCCATCTTCGCGTCCCGGCCGCCACCCTCCCGCGCACTCCAGCACGCACACACGGAACCGCTCGTCCGCGCGCGCGCGTAACCGATACCGGCGTCCGTTTCCCTCGCGCCGCGGGTTTAGCCGAATTTCGCTATTACTTGTATGCATACAATGCAGCCCTTGTAACCGTCCGCCGAACCCGGCGTTCGGTTCGCGGGGGGGAGGGGAGGGAGTAGCGGCAGGTGGCAGGAGCTCGAGGAGCAGGCGGGCGGGGAGGCCGGTCCTCTCCTCGCGCTCAGCCCTTGCGTGCCCTACGGAAATCGATTTTTCACCGAGGACCTCTGTGCACACGACCGGCCCTGGAGACGCGCGCCAGAACCCGCTCTCTTCCACACCGTCTCGCGGGGTCTGCGAGACGCGCGCGCGCGTATGTATTAATGTGTGTACGAGTGTCGGCAGGGGGTGGGGGGTATCCGAGCCCACTTGGATGCGTGTGACTCGGCGACCGAGCGCGGCTTTTGCGAGCCTCGCGACGCGGGTTAAGATTTATGGCCGCGGGGCGAGGGGAGGGGGTGAATCGTCAACTCCCGTTTCTTTTTCTTTCCGCTGACTCGGGTGTGAATTTAGGGGGTTGATTTTTAGCAAATGGGTTCTGGGTCGCGATTCCGGTTCGCCGGCAGATGAAGCGAGACGGGGCAATACCGAAGCCGTGGGTGGGAAGAGGAAGGGGAGACGAGTCGGCATTTCCGAAGACCTCGGATGCTGCTTAGCGGCGTAATCCGAGGCGACACCGGAGCCGCGGCTCCTTGACGCCCGCGAGAAAGGGTCGCGTCCGCGAATCAAACGATTGCTATATTTAACTCTGGGATATTGAAACACGCTGCGTGTTACGGGAATTTTTTTATTGCGCGAGGCTGCGAGTGTCTTGCCCGGACACGCGTATTGTTTTTTACGCGCGCGACGTGCTCGGAACGGTGCACAAAACGTAACTTGTGGGTCTGATAATTTTGGAATTCACGGGTTCAAATGTGAGGGGAAGGGGTCCCAGTATATTGATGTATCGCGTTTTTTGACAATGTATTTGCAAATGTTATGGACATTTTTAGTACGCATAGGGACAGATAATAGGGAGAATACTGTAATAATGTAAAATAAATTTAATATTTAGATAGTAAATGCAATTTACTTTTACGCAATTCAACAAAATTTAAATAAATGATGTCAAGATGTATACATAATATTTTTATTTTTACAGTAATAATAATAATTTAAATTTAATAATAAAATAATGGAATATAAAGTATTTTGCATACAGATTGCGTCGTTAAACATCAGCAGCTACAAAATTTTTGTTGTAAAATAAAAAAAACTTAAATTGAAAAATGTAATTTGTTTCTAAAAACTGCCACTTTTAACCGGTTAGAAAAAGTTAAAATTATACACTTTACTTTGAACGATCCATTTTGTTCGAGAATCAACTTACGTCTGTTTTGATAAACGAAAATTGCCAATATTTCTTTTTTGATAAAATGCATAGTGAAAATAAGAAAAAATAAAATTCAATTCACAAAACGTATACAAAAAATGTATATACCAATCAACACACACGTGCACGTATACCCGCATACACACAAAATATTTACACACTATAAATTATAAATATATTATATGTAAAATTTACATTTTGCAAATTTGACAAAACTGTAAAAGAAATAATGATTATGTGCATATGTATACATATTTTGAGAATTTCTTTGCAAGCTTTAGTAGAAATAAAAAGGCAGGAGAGAATAATAATAACAATAACAATCACAGTGTTGCCAAATATAATGAATACACTTAAAAAAAATTACTTAGTAAGATCTATTGAAAAGTTTAGTTAAACCAGTATCATAACCATCAAATTCAGTCAAATTAACTGCGTCGTAATTGGCTGCCATGTTCTATTAAAATATCTGATCTATTCATTACTGAAAACTCAGTTAAATTTATCAAATATACAATTTTTTCTCCGAATATACAAATATATAAATGCCAATGCATAAATTGTACACACACTTGTAACACAATCAATCGTTTTGCATTTACAATTAAGTGAAATTTCAAAAGTGCATTAGTACATTACACAATAAGGGGAAAAAGTAAAGTTTTGGATAAAAAAAACTCGAATGGAACGCAACCAAATACAACGATGATTTGCATACGGGAGCAGCTATTTGCCTACTCGAAGGTGTGACGTTGTTGCATTAATCGGTGAACAAACCACGTAATCGCGATTTGTGGGAGTGAAATACAAATCATAGGTTTGATTGATAATTGACTACTCCGCGATTACAGGTTTTGTTTCTAACTGATAAAAGATAGCAAATAATTACTGATGGTTTAAATTAAGTGACAACAAATAAGACGCGATTATACATACAAATACGATTTTATAATTAACTTAAAAAATGATTTATTCTAGCGCGAACGATTAAATAATAATCGTAATAACGAATATCAAATAATTTGTGTTATTTTCTTATTTAAGTCGAAATAAATATATAAATACATAAATATATATATATAACGAAATAAAAAAAATTAAAAACATAATAATAATGGTATAAATGTATAATATCACGCTGTACGTAATAATCGATAATTATCCACGTGGGGGCAATTATAAATAAAATAATACCAATTTATATCAGAATTAAAAACACAAGCTGCAAGTCAATTATTCGACAGAAGGAGGAGTTATTGAATTTAAAAATGCATGAAGTTAGTTTAATATCATATTTTATACGTGCCCGAGTTACTTTGAAATCTAACTGTCTATTTCGGTCTTTGTTTAATTACATTGAACTAGATAAAGATAAAAGCAGATAATCGTTTTGCTTTTAAAGCAACCGGGTGTACATTGGTATTTTACTTTTAAATGAAACTATATTAAATTCAGACGCCACATTTTTCATTCCAATTTCAAAATCTACAATTCTTTTCATGCAAATGAAAATCACTTAATAAGCTTTAAAAATAAATAAATAAATAAATAAAAAACATATATACAATTTTTAACTTATAAACATGAACTTCTGGTGAATAAATTAATTAATATTATTT
>JABFQC010001446.1:0-19359 GCA_022817085.1 Psilanteris sp. ZL-2020 | reverse complement strand
GCGTTAATAAAGACGAAAATATATTATACGGCAAGTTCGATAAAGATGCATAACCATCTACAGTACTTGCAGTAAATTAAAGAATGCACCCATAGTCAGCGTTCCTAACTGCACGCCTAAAACCCCAAGAAAAGATAAACCGTTTGGTGATAATTAATAGTTTTATTTTAATACCAGACTGATTGGTATATATATAATAAAATATATATAAATAAAACTATTAAATATCAGCAAACGTCTTTTATATTTTACAGAAATCTTCTATATATTATTGATTACAAAAAGTTAAATACCATTAAAGAAAAAGAGCTTCTGCAGTACAGGAACATGGGAGAGAGAAAAAGAAAGAAAGATTGCCTAGTTAGTTTAGATAGTATGGCTACGTTCCAGAACTTACTTTAAGTACTGAAATTACTGCATTAATATAAGATGAAAATATATATTACGTTAAATTGGATAAAGATGCATTACTATTTGCATTATTCAAAGTAAATTCTGGAACGCAACCTATGTAGTTTATTTACGAATATACCTACATAACTGGTATAGGAGCATTTACCATACAAATGCATACATGTATAGGTATACTATGTGTATATTTGTATACACATAACACACATGCTCATTTACTGCTGACGTTTGGTGTCAGTGCTTCAAATTGTCAGATAACATCATGGCAACATCAGAAAGTGATGATTTTGAGAGTGCCGATGAAGAATTAAATGTTCGTCGTTCGAATATTAAAAAGCAAAAATGTTTTAAACCAGAAACTCCAATGACAATTAATTCAGAGTCAGACGATGACGTTGATAATTTTTCATCCGAACACGATTTCGAAAAAACCAACCAACACGACACATTTTTTGAACGAATTGAATCTAATCCAATTACAGATAAAGGTATTATTTATTAAGTTAATTAAATAAATAGTGTCTAATTATATTGGAATACATTTATTTCACTATGTTATTATGTATAAATACAATTTGAATAATTGGTCTTTAATGAATTAAAATACAAAAATGCAAATAACATTTTTAAATATATTATTAAAATATTATCTCTATTAACATAAGCTAAATTATGACCATTTCAACTATTTACTCTAACAATTATTCTAGCACTGTGAAGTGTTTACATGCAATGTTAAAGTATTTACTGTAAGGTTAGGTGTCGAATAATGTCAGACTTCAAACGGAAGTTAACTATCATATATTTCATGCAATTTTTATAAAGTTGGATATGCATTTTACAAGTACAATATACAATTAAATATACTACATAATTTATATTATATAGTTAATAATAATTTAAAATCAATAATTGTAGTAGAAAATACATTATTGCTAAATTTATCTTTAATGTATGTTAATATACCGTTCAATATGTTATGCAAATTTAGCATTTATTAACTTCATATGTGTATAGTTAATATTTGTATATTATTAACATTATATACATTGTTACATAATTATGATAATTGAAAGTATTAAAAATAATTAATGAATTTATAATTTAATTGTACAAATTAATTTTTGTTTGAAATAAATTGTACTTGAGAAATTTTTATTTTTATAATATTATATTATTTATTAATATTTTTATAAATTTGTAAAAGGTTAACTGTTCAAACAATGGTAGTAATATTTTATTACATCAGTTATTATTTCTAATTTGCAATTTACATATGTTTACACATGTTTATTAGTTATTTAATGATGATGATTAAATAGTTATTTAATTTGATAATTCCAATTAAGTATGATGGATTACTAATTGAATTAAAGTTTTTGTAATAAGTTTTCACAGATTTAAGAAAACATGAATACGAAATTTGTCTATTGTCATATAATTTTTATTTCATTGATTTTGGATTACGTAGTTAATATGATTAATTAAACTAACAAGATTAATAATATTTTTATATAATAATAATTAATAATTAATAAGTAATAGAACTGTAATTATTATTTTCATTGATATTAATGTTTTATTCTTACAATAACACAATTAGATGAAGTGGAAGATTCAACATCATCAAAGGAGCAATTAACTAAAAAAGATGATGTTAACAACACCATTGTGTCAGATCCATCTTCAGAAGGAAATGTACAAACGAAAAAAAGTATAGCTTCTTGTCAACAAGGACAAAGAAAAACGGCTCAAGTGAAGAAAACTGGTTCAAAATTAGGATATCGTTTAGGAGCAAAAAAAGTTGAGCATTTAGACGAGTCTGAAATGCCAGAAGAGCTCAAGTCAAATTTAAAATTCAAGGAAATGTTTAAAACTGAAGGTTGGGAAGGTCTTGAAGATGATAAAGTGTTCGCTCAAGAAGAGTCGAATAGTCAACAAGAACAACCAAGCATTACCCCACATTCCGATAAAGAATCTCCTGAAAGTGATAGTCAGGAAACTGCCATAGGAGGCTGGGGAAGTTGGGGAAGTTGGGGCATGTCTTCATTGATAAATACTGCCACAGCCAGCGTATCAACGTTAACGAGCACCATGAGCCAGGGATTAACTTTGTTAGAAGAAACAATGGGAGCGCCTGATCCCATAGAATTGGCAAAAAGAGATGCGATAAAATCAAGTGAGCATCAAAACGAAAGTAAGATAAATTTTATTGCAGAATTACTCCATTACTGATTTAATTAAGAATTACTTTCTGCGTTATAACAAGATTAATTAATAATTAGAGTTTATAACTGTCAAATAAAAGAATATTTTGAAATTGCTTGTGATTCATATATCCGAGAATTATAGAATATTCACATCGAAGATTGAATAATCCACTCGATTAAAATGTAAATTAAAAATTCTTTATACATATTTTAGTGCTTATTAAACTCTATTCAGTATCTCATTCGAAAATATTATTATTAGACTTATAAGCTAAAGATAATTACGAAAAAGTAAGTGTTTTGTATTTAAACATAAACACGTATTAAGATTCTTATAAACAATAATAATTTGTTATTTTAAATTGTATTTAAAAAGATGTTAATATTATTACATATCTTATGATGTAATTTAATTTAAATATTAAAATGTATAGAATAATGCATTATTTTCAAACAAAAACTCAAATTATATTACAGAAGAAGAAAAAGATGTTTCATGCGAAGAATCCAATTTTCCTGCTTCCTTCGTATTTAATAATCTTATGTCTGGTGTAACGTCTATAACGAAGCTTGTTGAGTCTACGTCTAACAAGGTCATTTCAGGAGGCTTAGATACGTTAGAGGTTATTGGTAAAAAAACTATGGAAGTTCTTCAAGAAGGTGATCCTGGATTGAAGAAAAAAAGAGCACTTTTTTTTAACGAAGCCGATAAACCTATTTTGTCACACGTTCTTCGTGAAGCTAAAGAAAAGGCTGACACTGAAGAAAAATCGTTTGAAGAAAGAGAATTAGCTCGTAAAATACATTTTGAAAGTTTATTTGATGATTATCAAGGACTAGTTCACTTAGAAGCTCTAGAAATGCTATCAAAACAATCTAATATGAAAATAGAGCATTATCTTATTAATTTGGATGACGATGATATAAGTTCTATGCAAGAAACTTTAGAAGAAATTAAACAGCTGTGTGATTTAGGTGATGAAGATGAGGAAGAAGAATCAAATAAAGATTTAAAAGAACGTCTTGATGAAGTTTACGAAAACTTAGGAATCAAAATTAATTGTGCTAAATTATACGAAGTACAGTATTATATACAATTTATGTAAATGTTTTTTAACATATCTTATATTGAATTATAAAGAAATAAATAAACGAATGTGTTTTATTTCAGACATTAGAGGAAATTAAAACTTATATTTCATCAAATGAGCAAAATAATATTACCCATCGACAAATATTCCAAGAGGCGATTTCCTCTTTGGCAAAATTTACTGCTTATTCCGTAGAAAGGTTTCATAAGATAGCGGAACTTTTATTAGTCAAAGAGAGACGACGCACGGTTAACGAATCAGATGCTCTCGTTCAACTTACACGTATTCTGTGCGAGCAAATTAGTAACATCGCAAATAAATTTTGCGAGAGACTAAATGAATTTAAAGATGATACCAACTCTAGTATTACAACGATTTTTCTTGAGGTAATTTGTGTAATTAACGCATAAAATGCATTGAATTTTAACGTGATTTGTGGAAACTAGAATTTTTATTATCATAATGTTTGTTTATTTCAGGCGGCAAATGCGAGTTCTTATATTCAAGATGCATTTCGATTATTAATTCCCATTTTACAAGTTGGGGCTTTGAAAAAGGTTGACAAGGAGTTTTAAATCTATTTGTTTCTTCAAGATGCACTGTACGCTTACATTATATGTTAAGTGTTAATGGATTTATGTATTTTGTAACAAATGTTTATTAATACAAATATCTATGTATAAGGCATAAACCATAAAAGTTTTCATGATAGAACCGTTGGTTTAAATTTTATTTGTAAATAAAATTCTCGTATTTGTATACAATAAAAGTATAAAATGTATATAATTTGTCTTTTATGAAATGATATGCAACCTTGATCACTCACAACTATATTAGGATATTACTGTAATTGCTATTATTAATAATTTTTTGTCATTTTTTTATTTTCAATTATTTTTCAATTGCACCTTAATGTACAATAGTTTTAAATATTATACTTTTATATTATTCAAATATAGTATTGTAATAAACTTATACAATATTCTTGTAATAGAATTTCCTAACATTTAATATATACATTATCATAATTCACATTTAAGTAATCATATATATGTTCTTAATTTATCGTTACTAATAGTATACCTAAAAAACATATATATAAAGATTTAAAAACTTTGATGGTGATTTTATTATCCAGCCATATTCACTATTGCGTGAAATATTTACGTAATTATAACTAAAATATATTTAAAAACAAATTTTAGGTTTGTTTTAAAATTATCAAGTTCTGTTAGTTTATACGTATATTATTTGTAAACATGTTAATAACAATACCGCAACACCTTTTGTATCCCGTGGCATCGAAAACCTTTAAAGAAAGTTTACTTTAACATACATTTTTTATTATAATTTCGTCGCGATTACGTAAAATTATATGCGTAGAAATTGTTTCCTCGATAAAGTAATGAGATTGTTATATTAACATCACGGAATATCACTCGCTATTAATTAATAACAGTAAAAACGAGAGCGAAGAAGAGAAACAGAGAAAATACACAATGCGCAAAATTAATGACTAAATACGTGCATTTGTTTATGGAAAACAGGTTAAACGTGAAGTAATAATTTTTATAAGTACTTAATAGAAGCTGAAAAGCGCTCGCGGTGGAGAAACAATGCACCTTCAGTAAAGTACACCTTTCCTACACTGTTACGAAATCGTGATAAACTGGTGAAATGTTGTTATGCACTTATTTTCTATGGTCTCACCTGAGCGTCTCGAGTGAATTCCGTTCAACATAACATGGATTCACACAGTGTGCAATAAAAGCCGAGAACGCGCATTGTTAATGAATAATGGGAGTATTGCACCAACCGGTCGAATAAGCGCCGCGATGATTTTAACAATAAAATCGAACGTTCGGCGAATTCAAGGACTCGGCTAGAAATTTCTCACAAACGGTTACAGCGATACAATTTTTTCCCGTTTTCTTTTGACTTTCGGGCATTGTGCGTGTGTACGAAAAAGCCGAACCTCCCGAAAGGCGTTACGAAATTCGGATAAGCGCGCGCGTGTATTGTGAAATGCAGAAAATCGTAATGATTTTTTGATCTCGCATTATTAGAATACTTTCGCTTTCGCGCTAAACTCGAAGCGACGCCGAACTTTGTTTCCTATTTTAATTTATTGCGTCCAATTAGACGGGATTACGGGTAATTGGTTGGAATTATGCAAAGAATGCAAGTCGTGAGTAATTACGACCAATTATGTGTTTCAAGAGTGCCGAAACTATTTGTTTATGCTTCAAAAGTAAAGAAGAAAGTGTGGACTGATCCGCCGGATAGGAAAGACGTTCGTTTCAGTAATGTTTTTATTTTAAGGTATCCGTTTGATACAATCATTAAGGAAACGAGTTTCATTCAATTAGTGCGCCGATAACCGCAACGCGCAACGTAAAATTATCAATTACTTTTATCGCGCGCCACGCACTTCGCTTTATTATTTTGTTAAAGCGCCGACGGCGTTGCGTAGCATTGATTTTGTTATCGGGCCGCGCGAAAAAACGCCCCGGTCTAGCGCGCGACTTTTCGCGCCCGCCGCTTGTCCGCTTTTCGACTTTTTGCGCAACAAATATTCTAACGCGCCGAAATGCCGCAATCGCGGCGATCATTACGACACGCCGAGCCGTCGGTTTCCAGAAAACGCGAACCGAATTCCGGACGGCGACGAAGTATCGGCGCAACTTCGCGCGCAATAAAATGCAATGAATCGAACGCCGCGGCGACGAAAGTGAAACGCGATTAAAGCCGAGCGACAGGGTCCGCTCGCTAATGAACTAATTACCAAATTTTTTACGCCGTCGAAAATCCACGCGAAAAGTCGCGCCGACCCAGGCGCGTTGCCGTTTCGCGCCGTTTCTTCCTGTTTTCTCTATATTATGTGAACGAGGAACTCGGTAATAAAGTGCTATTTTGTCAACTCGCGAAGCATAGTGACGACAGGAGCCGCGCGTCACGGCTCTGGATGACATGTATTAGTAAACATCCGTGCGATGCTATACCGCATTTCTCACGCACGGGCTCGCGCTCATCCCCGGCAATTCTTTTGCAAGTGCGAGAGCTAAGAAACGACCGCGGACACGCAGCGAGTGAACGACTTGGCCGCCGCAAGTCGCAGAGAAAGTGCTAAGCTATTATATTGGGTAGTTGAGTATATAAGGCAGTTTCTAGAAATCGTAGCGGTTCAGTCAGTGGTTGAACGTCAAACTCGTACACGCGATAGATGATGTACATTAAGGTAAGATACGCAAACACGGCGTGCGATAACTGCCACTCTTGGTATAAAGGATATATTGGAGCTTTGAGCGAACACGCGGGGTTTCACTGTTAAAAAAGAGTGTCTTAGATGTCACGATTTTAAGACACAAAATTTAATTTAAATTTAAGTCACTAGCTGTCTTAATACAAAATATTTTGCATTATATTAAGACACTTACACTGAGAAAAAAAATGTTTAATAATTTACTACATAATATATTAAAACTGGACGATAGGTGAAAATACAAGAAAAATTACTATATAATGTAGTAAAATTGGCAATGCACATAATAATATATTCAAGTTTATGTAGAAAATTTTAATATATAATGTAGTAATTTTTTTTTGTGTTTTCGCGTATCGTCCACTTTTGATATATTATATAGTATATTGTTAAATATTTGTTTTCTCAGTGTAGGCGTCTTAATTAAGTCGCTTTGTGTTTCATATCAGACACGTGAATTATATGTTTTTTAACAGTGTTGGTCCTCGCGCGTCCTTTTCGCGTCTTCTTTTTTCGTTTCCGAGGGCGCAGTCGGGCACACCGTGGCCGTTGGGTGATTCGCGGATACGTCGATTCCGATTATATATAGTTGAAGTACGAAACGTTTGTAATTGGGATAGGGGGTAAATTAAATTAAATTTGTTAGTTTTATTATTTTTTTGTTTTATTCGTTTTAATTAACTTTAACTTTGTTATAGTCTGCGATGCACGCAGAGAGGAGAATGTATGAAATATTTTGTAAATTTAACAACATTTTGGTCGAATCAACAGAACGTTCTCTGCGTGTGCATTTTTAACGATGGTCTGAGATATTGGGTCTTCTGATTGGGGTGAATGCAGTTCTTGATTTGATTTATGTTGGGTTTAGAAGAAACGGTCATTTTGTGATTATAGTAATAAATGTATAGTGGATTGTAAATGTAAATATAATTATGTTGGAAATGTAACGTTTTAGCATAATTTACTTTAGTTTTTCTTTTTTCTTTCTTTCTTTTTTTAGTAATTCGCATTTTTACAGTTTAGCGTTTGTACTTAATATTAATAATCAAACATACAACAAATAATTTCTGTATGCACTGAAAAAAATAATCTTATAAATTTTACCAAACTAGATAGTAGCAATAGGAAAAGTGAGCAAAAATGTAAATATACATTAGACAATATCATTGTTTTTATCATTTGTTTGGTAATATTTGACATATTTTTAGAATTTTCTATAACCATAATTTATCATATTAGTTACATTCTTACTCATGTTTCCTACTATTATTATCTAGTTTGGTAAATTTTGTAAGATTATTTTTTTCAGTGTGCTAATATTGCATAGTACAATTTAATTATAATTGAAAGTAAATATTTTTCCTGTCGTAATAAGATATTTCATTCATCTCTACTTAAATCTTCTGTTTAATGAGTTGAACTACATTTTCTCACGTTTTTCATATTAAACTATCAATGATCTAATTTTACTCGTTATATCATATATAGAAAGCAACGTCATTAAAAAGTTTAAAAATTAAGGATTATTTCCAAGAATGTATTAAAAAGATTTATAAAAATGATGCAACTATTTTTATTATTATCCATACTATATGTAAAGAAATAAACGTAATTACCGCTTATATTATTGATTTTTTTTAATATTTGCTTATTATCATAATTTGTAAGTCAATTACATATATACTTATATATGTTTATATATGTTGAAATTGTTTAATTACTATACAAATTGTTAATACAGAAATGTTTATATTAAATAATAAAATAGTAATGCATTTATTATAATAAACTAATATATTTAATTAAATCTACGTTAGGGTTGTTCTATAATAAATGTAAATCATCAAATGATTATATATATTGATACATATGACGTATTATATAAATAATTTATATCCGTCACAGATACATCACACGTTCATCCAAGTAAAATAAAAATGACATAACACTAGAAGCACTAACAATTGTACCATATTTGTCATTCAACAAGTAAACACAAAGCCTAATGACACCATGTTGTCGTTAAACTAATGTAAAATCATTTTCTCCTCCACGGAACATAATTAGAAAGTGTATTCAATATATATAATTCCGATACAAAGTTATATAATGAATTATCACAGATTTCATATGTGTCGGTCATTATTTTATAATTTAGTTTTAAGCTTCCTGAATTTATAAAATTATTTATACATTACATTTCTGACTTCCCTTTATACTGACATAAATCTGCAATGTGATTAAGCGTAAAGGTTAAAAACTCAGATAAATTATGAATATTAAATGTTATAATTTAATTAACTTGTTTATAGGCAAATGCTTTAAAAAATTAATTAATATGAAACTAAAAACATTAATGGTTTTAAGTATAATATATTAATTTCATTCGGATACTGTCTATTACTTTCAGCAAATATTCAATTCGTATAAAGATTTTTCCAATTCAAATTCCACAGTATAACTAACAAATTTACTGAATATTTCTATTCTACCAACGTTCTTTATAAACTTAAATACAAGTGTGTTACACCCATTGCATAAAACCAATTTTTTGTGTATTACAGTTACTATTTTTACTCGTGGCACTTCTAGTGACCACGGGTTATGCCACTGACCAGAAAGTGGATACTCATGAAAAATTCGACTCGACAGTCGCCGAGGGCAAAAAGACAGAGAAAAGGGGTTTGGGTCACAGCTACGGAGACCTGGGTCATGTCGAGCACGACCACGTCAAAACTGTGACTATCGAGAAGAAAGTACCAGTACCTTATGAAGTTACGAAGCACGTGCCTTATCTCGTAGAAAAGCATGTGCCTTATGAAGTTAAAGTTGGCGTGCCTCAACCTTACACCGTTGAAAAGCACGTGCCTTACCCTGTTAAAGTCTTCGTGAAGGTACCAGTTCATGTACCCCAACCGTATACCGTTGAGAAGAAAGTACCTTACGAAGTGAAGGTTCCAGTAGACAAACCTTACGAAGTGAAAGTTTTCGTACCTCAACCATACACAGTCGAAAAGCATGTGCCTGTACCAGTAAAGGTACCAGTACCACAACCCTACACTGTTGAAAAGCACGTGCCTTATCCAGTGAAGGTTAAGATTCCAGTACCTCAACCATTCCCAGTGGAAAAGCACGTACCATATGAGGTCAAAGTACCAGTGGACAAACCATACCCCGTTCTAGTGCCAAAACCATATCCAGTGACCGTTGAGAAGCCATATCCGGTACCTGTAGAGAAGCCAGTACCATATGAAGTTAAGATCCCAGTGGACAAACCTTATCCGGTACCAGTTGAGAAACCGTACCCAGTACCAATTAAAGTACCGGTACCCAAACCCTACACAGTCCACAAGCCAGTACCTTACGCAGTCGAGAAACCAGTGCCGTACCCAGTCAAAGTACCAGTTGACAAGCCGTATATTGTTGAAAAAGAAGTCCCAGTACCAGTCGAAAAAGAAATACCATATCCAGTAAAGGTGCCAGTTCCGGTACATATTCATCACGAACACCACGGACATGGAGGATACGGAGGTGATGGCGGTGGTTTCGAGCCTAGTTTCGGAGGTTATGGTCATCATTAAAGTTAGAGACTAAAGATATACGGACTGTAAGATTCGGGGTGTTATTTAAATAAGGTGGTCAATTTTGTTACGTTGACACTTGATTATCTTTTGTACTTTTGTATCGAAGGTATTTATTAATTCAGACGGGTCCGGTTTTAAGAGAGAAAAAGATGGTAAGTGAATTTTCTTCGAGGCATGTCTTTACACATATAATTAGAATCGTGGCATATTTTAAATCAAAACAAACTCGAGTCCAATATCAAATGGTAACGAATTTACAACAATTTCGCTCTTGTAAAATTACAACAGATTGTATTCGAAATAATTAAGATTCGTAATTTTGAATAAGAATTTTACGTTCGTACGTTTTATGCGAAAGGAGTCAGACATATCAATTTAAAAGAATTTCATTGGCTTATGTACTTGTGTTATAAACATCTTAACTTGAAATACGCAATTCAATATCAATCATGCTAAACCAAAAATTGTTATGGGTAAAAACGAATCAGCTTTTTATATTCACATATGATTACATATAATACATGGAGATATGTCAGTGCTTAGATTTAAGTGTGTAGTTATGTATGTAAAAAGTATTGTATTTTTATAAATTAAAGTTTTTTTTATAAATATATATCAATTTGAAGTGTCACTTATTGCTAACAACCTGAACAAACATTTAAACTCATTTCCTGTATATACATTCGTTGTTTTGCTCGCTTGTCAATCGATTTTCATTTTATATGAATCTTTACTGGACGTTGAAGGCTTTCGAAAATTAAGATCGCTCTTGCTTTAATTTAAAAAAAAAAGAACAATATCACCTCGGTATACGTACGAAAATTATGTACAGTCTGTACACATATAAACAGAATATTACTTTCACAATGCAAGCAGATATATGAATCTAGAATTTGTATTGTGTACTTTCTCTACGTGAAAAGTGTGTGCAAGCACTGTAACGGCGCGAGTGATGATATCTACATGCGTTTTCCTCTCGTCACGCTTGATTAATTTGTGAATTATATTGAGGCTGGTACATTCGAATATCTCGTAATTTAATTAATTATATGAACACAACGTTGGAGAGACAATTTCTTTAAATACATATATATATATATATATCCTCGAAAAACTTTATTTCCGTGTTTAATCTCATTGCAAGCAAAATTCTTGTTTCACCAACGAAACGGCGCGCATCATTGTAATCGAAGTACGTGTTTTCGTTGGAAGAAACAAAGAAAAATGAAGAAAAGAAATTGTTAAGTCGAAATTATTTTATTATCAATAAAATCAGCCTATAACAATTGCATTTCATTTCAAAATATAAATAATTGTTGGCGGATTTAAAAGGAAGTTAGCTCATGGTCGTTTAATTTACTGTTGAATAATGTATCGTAAAACTAATAAAGTGATGCCGTGGCGGCACGGGTTAAATGCCTTTCCGTACTTTCTAACGCTGCATTGTGTCAATTACTTCAGAACTATTCACTCCGGGCATAATCATCTCTTCTCAATTTCTTTACACTTTTATATCAAAGTTAACAAGGCAAAGCATAAATATGATTACATAAATGCCGTATTCGTACAATGATATTTCCACAAATTATTCAAGTAATATAACAGGCAGACGATACTAAAACGAATTGTCAATTAATTATGATTTATTGTGCAAATTTTGCAATCGTTGGTATGGGAAGAAATACACTTTTAACGATTCATTTATTTGTAGTGAAAAATCAATTTTGCTTGGTACTTAAATTGTGTAACGAAATTCGTTGTTCTTTTTTAACGATTTATGCTTTTGATTAATTATCGTTAGTTTTGATTTTCGTTTTTTTTTTCTTCCTTTTTGGATCAAATAGGTGTTAAAGAGAAAACTGTTTAGGTTTGGAGTTAATGCGCTACGTTAATGCATTCAAATGTATAATAACAAAGATTTTTAACTACATTGCTTGGATCACTTCCTTCTTCGATTTTTTTTAAATAAACATACATTTGATCTGTTAGTTATGTATTTAATTTAAAGTAGGAAATGAAAGGTCTCCTTAAGTGATCAGATAAGTACTGCTTCTATTTATTTTTATACATACTCATTAACCAGTGACTTGGTTTAAATTCGAGAAATCTTTTCCCGCAGTTGGAAACGTAAAAGGAAGAGTTTTAATATCCGCTTGTGATTTTGATTCAAGAAAAATTAGATCGGTTTTATTACATAAGACGGTTAGTCTGCGTTCAAAATAAAATTGAGACATTTTGTATAATACCTGGCTTTTAAAGTATTCATTAAAATGAAATCAAACTAATCACAATTTCTAAATAAGAATTAACGAGAAATGGAGATTGACGCAGATACAGTTTTTAATTTGTGTAAGAATGATAAAAATTGGATAATAAACAATGCAGCTTTATCAAGCGTGGTTTAATTATAACAGAATGTTTCTGGAAAAGTAAAATACATATCGATAGCAGAGTTATAATTATTGTTCAGAATGATTTTTTTAAGGTCAATTTGTTTTAGCTCAAATAATAACGTAATAACATCAAATTATGTTTATATAAACAATTTAAAGTCTCTTATGTTCAGTAAAGTTTACTTCAATGATATAAGGTAAGTACGGCATATCACCTGAAATTGTATTTTTAATCATATTATAATGCATTTTGACAACAGGCGGTACAAATATTTAATACTTGAATCTATAGGTATTCACATCTTGATAATAATCGTTACATATTTCTATCACGAGATGACCTTGTCAGAAGGCGTAGATTGCTTAATTTGTATCGTTACCCGCATTGGTTTTGAAGAAATAAAAGAAAAACCTTCGGCAATATTATGCAGCTAATTAATGCGTTGCCGGCGTCCACTCTCGACCATACTTTTAATATAATCATCACCGACGCGAAAGAAACCGCGCACATAAAGCCTAATCTAAAGGAATTTTTATTTATTGAGCAATTACTAGGGTCTCACCTTCATGAATAATAAAACCGCCGTTCTTTGTACGATATCGCATGCGATTGCTTCGAGAATCCTACAGAAATCATTATCAAGTTAATGTTCGTATAAGCAATTAAGTTATCACGAAGCATGACATCCGGTTTATAACACTTTCAATTGAAATCTGAATTGCCAGCGAATGCAATTGATACACCTAAGAAAGTATAACTTTCTCTGCAATAATTTCTTAGTATATGTAAGATTCGTATGCCTAATTTGAAGTCGAAACTTTCAATCGCGGTAATTCTCTTTTGGATCATTCCGTTGCTTTTTTTCCCGGTCGTTGTGTAATTTCGTCATAAGGTGTTAGAGGCAATGCCGCATTATATTTTTGCCGAGTTTATACTCGTCTTCATCTGATAAAGGGGTGTCGTAACGTTCTCATTCGGTGACACAATGCTTATGACTTTCTAGGGTTTGCACAAGTAATTTTGTAATTTAGGAAACGCGACGGCTGCAGGCGTGTCGACTTGACTTGTTAATTTGTTCATCAAGAGGCAAAGTAATTTTATAGGAAACTTGACAGAATGTGATAATAGTATGTCATTATGAAACCAAACCAAACAAAATACGTTACATATTTCATGTTTGAGACATTTGCATTAGATGGCGACGTTAAGAAAGGTAAATAGTAAGCGAGCAATTTTCAACGATAAATTACTTGAATATACATACGGCATGAACTGAATTTCTTGCTAATAAATAATCATGGAAGAACAAAATTATCTTGTCAATATTGTTTAATCATTATTTAGAACGTATAAAATTATTTTTCTTCGCGTACGTTGCAAATAATATTATTTCCCTATGTACTTATTATAAGCATTTGAATTTGTGTTTTCTCTTAAATCTTATCTAATGAGACGGCTTGTTTTCTTGCGGATAAATGATATGGTTTATATCGAATATATAGTGTTTAGCGGGTTGAAAATTGAAATATTGGAATATGAACATTATTTCTATTTGTAAATGATAATTACTCTTGGATATTTATGAAAACAAATTTATAATTTATAGCGTAGATTACTAAATAATTAAATGCTTACAAAAGTAAAAGTTTATGCATTAATTAAGAATATTGTATATATAATCGAAATGAAAAATAATGATATTACGCTTAGCTTTTGTAATAGTATTTTTACATTTCAGACATACTTTTTTTTATTTCATAATCAATTTTATAACAAACCAACACTCAATGCAATTACAATTTGAAGAATAGTTTCAATAGTTTTGAATTGTTAAATAAATACAATTATATCTGTTTGAGCTATGCCAAATGGTTTCATAGATGAACATCTTACACTTTTATTTTTACATCTTTTATCTTAGATAAAAATCTAATATTGATTATATAATTAACAAATATATTCATATATTTTATTATTAAACTTTTATTTGTTTGTATAACTATTTGTCAAGTTAAAGTACCAGCAACATTTTTTTTCGTTTATAATAACTGCTAATAAAATAGTAAGCAGTTTTTCTTGTATTTCTTCAATTGCATAATAGAATATACAAAACGTGTTTGAAACGAAACCAGCTATTTATAAAGAACTATATAAGTACGCTTTATGTAAATAAGAAAATACAGTTTATATTAATTCTACATTTATAAATACACGTTTTAGTTTAGCCCAATTATACGACTGACTATTCTACATTTTTTTTACATCGAAAGCCACAGTGATTTGTTATAAAATTAACAATTGTCAAATATTGTATAAATATTTTATCTGAGAATACTTTACGTTTATGGTTGTCAATATTACTTTACCTCGCCATTTTAATCGGAATAACTATAATTAAATATAATTTCAATAACACTAATGTTGGACTGCAATATTATTTCAATGGTTGGGTCCATTATTGGAGGAAAGTCACTTCTATTGCTTGAAATTGATTGAACAAGAGTCGTTGGCAATTAATATCACAACCCCGTCTAACTAGTCACGAACAATTCGAAATATATATAGGTTTGCAAG
Organism: Psilanteris sp. ZL-2020; assembly: GCA_022817085.1. Lineage (NCBI taxonomy): Eukaryota > Metazoa > Arthropoda > Insecta > Hymenoptera > Scelionidae > Psilanteris > Psilanteris sp. ZL-2020. The sequence goes on along the minus strand of JABFQC010001446.1, from coordinate 3,833 downwards.
CGATTTTTCGTTGGTCGATAGAGCTCTCTGGTGTATTAACAGAATCGTCTGATTGGTGGGATCACGGAACGCCCAGGAAAGATGCGCATTGCATTCGCCACCCTCGACGTTGTATTAGGACATGCGTAATCCGTTCTTCTCGAAGAAATGCGATGGCGCATTTGCTCTCGACTTTAATGTGTTATGCTGTGCTTTCTGTCAAATAGTGTTAATGCTTTATAATCGAAATTTTTTGGCAACTTGGCATCGTCGTAGACGTCTAAAGCGTCGAGAAACGAAACGCATGGGAAAATTAATTTTGCACAGTCACGTTGCCGATCATCAATTAAATTAAAAATATACATATTCAGAGGAATTTATTTTATATTGACAAATTAATTAATTGTACACTGAAAAAAATAATCTTACAAATTTGACCAAACTAGATAATAAAAGTAGGAAAAATAGGCAACAATGTAAATAATATTATAAATTACGGTGAGAAAATTTTTAAAATGTGTCAAATATTACCCAATAATTAGTAAATACCATGATATTGTCCAATGTTTTCTTCCATTTTTGCACACTTTTCCACCTTTTATTATCTAGTTTGGTAAAATTTTTAATATTATTTTTTTCAGTGAACTGACAAGTGTACTGAAGAGTGACAAGATTTTTCATTATTTCATATGCACGGAGAAAAATAATCTAGGAAAGTTTATTATAACATAGAGCAAATGTACCTTACACTGAGAAGACTTAATTTGTCTTACAAATTATAGTAAAAATGTACCATAAACGAGATGAGGGAATTATTTTTTATATAAATGAGAAATTAAAAGTTTTGACAGTGTAGCTTATATGTGCTTTATTTTATAGTAAAATTTTCTAAATATTTTTCTACGTGTAGAATTTGTGAATATAATTATACATGTAATTGAAAACGTTTAATATATTATATAAGAAATATTGTAATATTTTTAATAATTGCGTATATATGAGAGTATTGATTTTTAGTCAATATGTGAAATTTGTCAGATTATTCCAAAATGACTTTATATCGACAGATAAGATAATTTGAGACGTTAAACAGCCAATTAAAAGCGATTTTGAGCCATACCGAGGAAATTAGGGCGTTTTGTAATTTGGCTGAAAATCATAAAATCGACAAAAATGGACGAAATTATGTGAAAAAATACGTTATAACAACGAAATTGTGCATTTCTGTTACGTATTTACACGGCAAAGACTTGCTAGAGTCAATTCGAGTCGATTTGAAAAAAGTCTATTTTTGGCCATTTTTGACAAAAATCACGACTATACCCCTTCACAAAAATCGATTTTTAGTCGAAAAATGAAATTTATCATATACTTCCGAAATAATTGTATATCGATAGATAAGGTAATTTGAGTCATTAAAAAGCCGACCAAAGTCAATTTTGAGCTATATCGAGAAAGTGGGACTGTTTTGAAATTTCGGCGAATATCGTAAAATCGACAAAAATGGACTAAATTATGTGAAAAAATACTTTATAACAACGAAATTGAGCATTTCTGTCATGCATTACAATATCAAATTATCCTAATATGCATATCAAAAAAATGATTTGACGCTATCCACATTAAGTTCACAGAGTTTGCTTTCATGTATAAGTTGAAATTGAATTACAAAGTTTCTTAATAGTTTCTATATTAAAGATTGAAAGTGAATTGAATTAAATTTGCAGGTGCAGAAGCTTATGAATAATACATTTAGTTTGTTAATCATTTATCGTTTTTAATAATTTTTAATACATTTTAATTTTAAATATTAGAGAGACTTGATTTGATGTATGACTGAATTTACGGCGTTATGTAACAAAATTTGTTTATGTAAAAGGTATATCTTTTATTCATAAACAGGTTGAAAAAATAGTTGCTTGAATTATATTACAAATCGATACATAAACTTCAATATTACGAAAAATCATCTAATCGTCATAATTGTAAAATGTTGATATGTGCATCGTATGTCACGGGGAACTAAATTCCTGTTTAGTGGGATATTACCAGAGGATTATGAGCGCATTCTGGTACTACTAGATAACGTCGTGTAAATTGTCAACCGTTCATACCCTGATGGCGAGCTACCCTCCACGGCTATCGTTGAATAATTGAATGACTTCCCCTCTTATCTAAAGATGAATGATAATTATTAAATTGAATGATTCTCACGGGAATTCAATTCGGCCGGATTGTTCGAGTAAAAAATCACATTTTAATCTTAATGTGAAATCAGACTTAATTGGATTCGCATGAAGTCAAAAGGTTTATTACTTTTTGCAACTAGTAGAGATAAATAATTAAATTTACAAATTCAAAATATCAATTATTATTAATAAATAAATGTGTTATTCTTTATTCGTAAAATGTGGAACTACCTAAAATTACGTAATAACATATACAACATATAGTAAAATATATATGTATCTAATTTATTTCAAACGTATTATGTGTAACAGTTGAACGTTGTTTGTTAAATTTCAGTTAAATATAATTAATAAAAATATATAATAATTATATTGTTTATATACATTTACGTATTTTAAAGAGTAACTTAAGTATTTGGTATGTATGCTTATTTAGAATAGGTTTAAAAGTTTTTTTATACGAAATATAATGGTACAATATGCAAAAATTAAGGGATAAAATTTGTTTTACGCAATTTAAACTTTTTTTGCTTTAATAAATTTAATTAAAAATATAATAATCGACAAATGAAAATTATACATAAATTTAGAAAATAGATACTAAGTATATATATACATATATTGTATATATGTAAAACTTTTTATTGTCTAGGGTAAAATCTTGTTAATAAATATATACTCTCAACTATTTTACATATATTCAATTATAATTACAAAAAGGACTTATCGTTCATACTTTTACAATGACAATGACGATTTCACATTTAACAATTTTTGTTAAAGTTCTTATTCTAAAAAGGTTGAGGGTTTGATATGTAAATTATTATATATGTATTTTGTAATATATGTTAATTGTACACAGGAAAAAAGTATGATAAAAATCCAATACAAAATGACTGTTTTGACTATACGTGTAGATTCAACACAGAAACTTTGTAACTTGTGTTTATAAATATCTAAAAGAGTATATAATCTACACATACCTCGTTGTAGATCCAACTATTTTAAAACTAAACCATTTTTATATAAATTTAATGACTTATTTCCCCCCGTGTATTTAATTAATTATTTAGTGAATCATATTTTGAATTATAAAGTATAACATCTATATATTTTAAGTTATATTTTAAATTAATTGTATCCAATTACCTAAAATCAACTATTATTCTTTGAAGTAACATATGGTCTTAAGTAAGTGAAATATTGAAACAATATTTCGTATCTTATATTTAATAAATTTTTGATGCAAAAAGTTTCAGCGTAAGTTTTATTATAAAAACATTCGATATAGTAGGAACCATAATCAACTATTAGAGAAATTAGTATTCTTTTACCATAGTGTTCCATGCTAATCTTATTTGGTAGAATTTAATGCGTGTTAGAAGATGTTTCTATTTCTGATACAATTAATGATTCCTCAAGAATCCCTCAGAACTCTCATCTGGATCCTCTCGTTTTTAATGTTCTAATATCCTTAGGAAAATTGAATTCTTATTCATTTCAAACAATCATAAAATTTATAAAATTATATACTTGTCTTGTGATGATGCGATGATGTGAGAATACATCAGGATAATTTGAATATTGTCTATCACAGGTGTATGGGAAATTATCTAAACTTAGATGGAAATCGGTAACTTTCACAGAGATTGCACTAATATGTAC
>JABFQC010001445.1:0-19362 GCA_022817085.1 Psilanteris sp. ZL-2020 | reverse complement strand
ATAAAAAAATCAGAAATATAAGTGGTAAAGATTATTTTTTTTTTTTCTTGGCAAAATGACGAAAAAAAAAAAACACTTAAAAATATATTCAAATTTGATACAGTAAAAGGGCTACATAAAAATAGTATAGGCGCCCCGAACGATATAAGAATTTGGGGTAAAGCTAAAAGAAATAGAATGTAAACCCCCCACCCCCACCCCGAATTAGCTAAAAAGGAAGACACAAATAAAAAAAAAAAAAAAAAAAAAAAAAAAAAAAAATTGTTTTAGCGGAGATAATATGATTAAGCACATCTGGTGTCCTTCGGCCATCCTCACAAAGGGATGCGGGGAGGGCTACGCCTCTCCACTCCCCCGTCCCTTAAAAAAATGTAACCAAACCAGAGTTCATCCTAATATGGAATTTTTTGTCCATACGCAATCGCGACCAATACAGAAGAAATGTGTATAAGAAAGAAATTTCCATACAGTTATAGGAACGCTGAACCAAACCCACAACTTGAGGTCCTAGGGGGCCCCAGCACCGTATTGTATGAACGTGACCTTGAAAATACCATTCCGTACACTAATTGACTTTCGGTAGTTTTGAGGTCGGTCCCCGTAACTACTAGAACTAATATACGCATTAGTAGAGTTTGGGGTATTTTTCACTATGCCAGATTTATGCGTCCTCATAAGTACTGTTTACACTATGTAATATATATATAATAAGAATAATTACATATTATACAGTATTATAAAAAAATGTTGGCATTAATTTTACTTGCTTTTTCACCTAAATTTTTTCTTGATTTACCAAAATTACTGTTCTTTATATATACAATTACATTATCCTGCAATCATTAAAAAACATATAATAATAATTAATTAAATCTTATTTATTATTTAATATTTTTATGGATTCAAGATAAAGCGTATAAAATTTAAAATTTTATTTTAAGATTAAAATTTAACAAAATTCTTAAAACATCTTAAAACTTTAAAAAATATACAATTTTAATTAAACTAAATAGTGAATAGCACTGATTTATACATCCTGTGTTTGACAGAAGCGTATTTTTGCAGAAAAACAATTATAAATAATAAATAATAAATAAAAAATATGTATATATCATAAGTATGATAAAGCAAATTATAAATAAAAAGAAATTAAAATATAATTTTGTAACGTAAATAACATTCGAATTCAATGCTCCATGATGCATATAATTTTAAAACATAAATTCATCACTTACATCCCTTCAATGAAATAAAATAATATTACAGAAAAAATTAACGAAATACATCCTTTTAAATAAATAGAAAAACTTAAACATTTAACAAAAACGCATCATTTTTAGAATAAATTTGGATTTAAAACAATTGCTTGAATAAGACTGACTCAACTTGAAAAGAAATATAAATTTATAAACGTAAACATTTTTGACCAGCGATGAAAATTAGCAAGTGAAATAAAATCATATGCGTGTAAATACAGAGTGGTAATGTTCTCGTCATTATAACTATTTCATTTTAAAAACGAAAACATTTAAGTTTTAGGAATTACTTATATTTTATTTTCAATTCACGCGCAGATTCATTCAATGCCTACATTTATTTGGATAAAACGATATAATTATTGTAATTTAAGCGAAAATGATTACATTTTTCTTTTCAATTTATACATTGCTGACTTCATGATTTGATATCATATTACATGTGCCTATTTTATTGACAGTTGTTTACATATTATTTATTTGTTATAGTTACTATTACATCAAGATATCGTAAAACGTAATACTATTAGAAGTTCAAAAAATGAGTAATAAAATTACCAAACGTTTATCTGGTGGTGGCAATTCGCCCGATGAAGAGGATGGTGCGGAAAATGGTGAAAATAATAATGTAGAAAATAGTGAAAATGAAACACCAAACGTAGAAAACGAAAACAATAATGAAGTTAATAATGAAACTACTATTTCTGTGCATGAAAGTATAAAAGGAAACGATGAAGCAGTATCTACCAATCAAAATGAAATTGAGCGATCACCTTCTTTGGAATTAATTACTACGGGGTGATTTTAAATTTTTAGTTTTTTTTTCTTTTTTTTTGTACAATAAAGTTTATTTAATTATATTTGTAAATTATTAATCCACCAAAAGAAATTGTTTTAGAATTTGAATTATTTCAGTGACAAAAATGTGGATGAACTTATAGAGTATATTCATACGAATTTACGTGAAGCGTGTGAAACATTATCTTGTTTGGGAGATAATATTGAACAGGAAATAAAGGTGGATGCTACAAAAAAAATTTAAAAGTATAATTTTGACTAAATTTTTTTTAATTCGATATATATTATGCAAACTTTGTACAATGCATATGCAACCATTTCTCATTTTTCATTAATAAATCTTAATATTTTAAATTATTACAGTCGATGTTTGAGGATGCATTTGGCAAAATGCGAAAATGGGTGAACGACACCGAAACTAAAGTTTGCAATACAAAATCCGATATAGAAAATTTACAAAAAGAATTGAAAACTAAAATAGAAACAATGATTAATAATGAAAATGAAATTAAAACTTTAAAAGATAACTTGGCCACAACTGAATCAGCAAATGTTACACTAAAAGAATCCTTATCTCATACACAAGTAAGTTTAGTGAAATTGACTTTATTAGTGCAAAACAAAAAATGTACAATTATTAAAGACAACACGTACAAATGTAATATTATTTTCATATCGCTGAGTACTTAATATAGTCATAAAATCAAAGGTAGATTTATAAAATATTTTTAATATTAAAAGGCTACATTTTAAATAGATAATATTTATACAATTTATTAATAAACATAAATTAATTAAAGTCCACTACAAAAGATGTTGAAAAAGAAGCTGAGAAGAATGATACAATTATTGCCAATGAAGAAACTGTAGAGAATACTGAATCAACTCCTGTAATTGTTCATAAACTTAGCACTGTTGATGAAGCAAAAGATTCAACAAGCAGTGAAGTTATACTCAATTCAACAAAAACTAATAATAAAGTATCGCATGAATTAGGAAAAAAGATCAGTTCAAGAGAAGCGGAGGTAATCATTTGCAGTACACGAAATTATCTTATTATAATAACAAATGTTTGTTTTATTACAATTACAATTTTATTTAATATTTACGAAAATTATCATTATAGTTGTTAAATTAACTTCTGAACGTGAATTTTGATTTTTATGATAAATATTTGCAACATATTTAAATATAATTATGTATTAACAAAATGAAATTTATTATTTCAGTTGGAAAGAGAGATATTTTGTTTAAAAAAAGAAAATGAAAGACTTATCAAGGAAAGAACTGAATATGAAAATGCTATACAAAGAGCTTTACTTAAAGGAGTTTCATCTCTAAATGCAGAGGCTTTAAAAGTCTTAAGAAATCCTCCAGGTTGTTATAATCCATGTGGCCCATCACCTTCATCAATGTATGCAATATATTTTTAATTTCAATTAATACTAAACCTTATATTATATTTTATAACAAATTTGTGTATTTACTGAGAGAAATAAATGACGAAAAATTACTATCTATATGATTAATTCGGAATCATAAGAGAAACATCAGAATATTTACGATTCTAAAGTAATTTTTATTACTATTTATATATTTTATATAATATATTTATATATATTTTACTATTTTTAAAAGTAATATATTATGATAAAGTAGTAATTTTTCAATGTAAAAAACTTACTTTTTCCTTTTAGAAACAGTAAATATTATTCTTTTTCCCTTATGATTCCAAATTAAGGAAATAAATAGTAATTTATCGTCATTTATTTCTCTCAGTGTATATATATCATATATATTTATAAAAATGTTATTTTTTCAGCGATTCGTTTGTCCCGTGCCCTCAGAAGACACGAGACATGTGCAACGGATTAAATACACCCAATCATTGTGACTGGCAACCAACAAAAAAAAATCATTCAAAGAAAACTTGTACCAGCGCAAATTGCCCTTCGGCTAAACATTGTAAGAAATCACCCAACTTGCTGTTATTAAATGAAAGAGATACGAGACATTAAAATATCATTGACCTTGTATTTAAAACAAATCAAGAAGTCTTAATAAAACGAGGATTAAAGTAACCAAATGCTTTCTTATTTAGTGTTTTTTTTATTTTATTTAATTCTTTTTTTTTTCTTTTTTTTTCATAAAATGTTTATTTCATAAAACTCTTAACATACTGTCAACTGTAATACATTTTTGTATACTTTCTTAAACATCATCATCTCTGAATTTTGTTCTGCAAAATGTCAGAATGCTTTTTGATGAAAATACATATTTATCCGGAGATTTTTATTTCATTTTAAATTGCTTTTGTGTAATGATTCATTGAAATTCGCCTTGTTTCCATCATAAATTAACACCATTTGTAATGAACATAAAGATATTGAGAGTATTTGTTTAGCACTATATAATTTCTGATCACAATTCAGTATATGCAAACATTCTGATTGGCTGATTCAGAAGGTCTGCTGGTCCCTGAAATTGTATTATACATATGCTACTAGAAAAATCGTTACTTCTAACTTGAATCATAAGGCCCTTGGCTGTCGAGTCTTATGAAAGTCAAATATTTAATATATAAATGTATAACATTCAAAAAATAGTATATATTATATGCATTACAAAGATGCAACGGTACTTTGTAATACTCACTTGCTTTATCGCCTTTTACAGTTAATAATAAATTGAATACTTTATTATCATTACGAAATACTTGCTTTACTAATTAATACAAAGCAATTTTTGTTATACAAATAATACTCTTAGAAGAAACGTCACGACGATACGAAGAACTAAAGTGATATGCGTACTTTCATATATATTAATGTTATTTAAGTAATTTACATTAAAAATTAAATATACCATTTATACATATCATCGTGCGTTCCTTAGAAAGTTATAGTAATAATATTGTCCCAAATGTCTTTCGATCAGCAGATAAGGCTTGCATCGCCTTTGTAGATCACGTGCTTAAAATCCTTCCATAAAAACACATTTATATTTCATCTTAATAAGGCATCGCATTGCAACTACGTTATAACAATTCTCCATTCAAAAGACCAACTTTTATTTTTGTCAATGTATCAATTAAATGATCATATCTCAGACGGTATTTTAATGTACAAATATTTGTCGGGAAACGGTGCGTGTAAACTATTATTTACAGAATTAAATTATTGTTTTAATCCATATAAAAAATTGTTCAAGCTTATGTGTCAGAAACACCAACGTATACTTTTTACAAATGCATCGACGGGAATAAAAATACATCGATAATGGAATAACTGCGATTCTTGTTTCATCGAATTAAAAAATGAAAGGAAAAACGTAACAATTGATTTACGCTTATAAATAAACAATTTTTTACTCCATAACGTAATTGAGCGAATAAATGGACACGACGAAAAAAAGGTTGCTCCTTAAGTGGGATTATATAACAATAAATAAGTAATTCTTTTTTTCTGCAAAGGTCGATGTTCACGTTGCAAAAACGAGCGTCTTATTTTTGAAGGTGTTTCAGCGTTTATTAGTACTTTAAAATACTTTTTTGCGTATTGTCTACCAAAACATTTTATAATAAGATATCCGTTTTTCTATCGCACCGTGCTCGACGACGAAAAAATCGTTTACTTTTTGTGAACCAAGTTCAAAAACTCTTCGCGCGTTTTGGGATCGTCGCGAAACACTCCCAGCATGGTAGACGTGACAGTTTTGCTGTTGATTTTTTGAACTCCTCGCATCACCATACACATGTGTCTGAAAGAATTAAGAAAACAAGTCCACGTTAATTGCTGATTAATATTTCAATCGACGCTAAAAACGTCTCGATCGTAAATTTAGCGCGCGTGAATTTGAATTTCATGTCAGATATACACTGAGAGAAATAATATCTTAAATATTACAATGTATACGACGAATCCTATGACGGCAGTGTTATACAGGGATGATTGCATAAAACGTTGTAATATGTGTTGAAAATGTTTGAATAAATGCAACTCGCGTTGTACTTTTTAAAACTTAAATTATGTTTATTGAAACATTTTTTGCAATTATCACAGTATAACACTGCCGTCATAGGATTCATCGTATACGTTGTAATATTTCATACGTCATTTCTTTCAGTGTAGGAGATGCGAACTGGACTCTTTTGCCGCGATTAAGCATAGGAAAATGTATTTCGCAAGACCGCTTTGCCAGCGTTACAAGTAATCGTAACTTTGTCACGCGCACAATGCACGAAAACATTTTCATATTACTGGTTTCAGTTCAGTAGGTTTAGTTAATTGTTTTCAAAAACTAAAAAATGACCTATTTGGATCGAGACCTTCGATGAAACGGGAGAAAAAAATTCTACAAAGAATTCTTATATTCAGTTTACTTGGTGTTGAATTTGTATGACTTTCGACTGACATGCTTCAGATATTAATTAACACAAGGCTGAATACTTCGTTATCCTTTTTTAAAATCTAGGAATTCCGATTCACATTTACATAATTATTGTAGTTGCATGTAGTCACAACTCTGGAAAGTTTGGTTAAATTTTAACATTTTCACTAGTGTAATAGAAAATTACATGTTACGCATTTACATTTGTTTGCGCGTACGAAGAATTTAAATATCTTTAAAGGAGCATTTCGTAAACGTTTATTTTTTTTCGAATTGTCATAATCAAAAAAAAACGTAATTAATTATCGACCGTTAACGTTATAAAATCATTGTAATTATCAATTGATTAAAATGCAGTTTAATGTATTCCGCTCGACGTTGAAACGTATACCAGTTATTTACGGCTAAAAAATGCGTCGAAGTTTAAAAAATTTTCACTTGTATTACTTCGTAATGCGCAATAAATTCATGTTCAAATACGTGCATTTTACATTAGATTATATTTATATTTTAGAGTGCAACAGCCTTATTAGTATGTAAATGCAGTTCATTAATACAAAATTTTATATTGCACCTCGATCAAATTACTGAATTATTAAAGTACTGCTATTTCATATAAACTGAATCACTGCATGAAAAGCGAAACATCTGATGCGTGTCGCGCTAAAAATGATTGATTTAAAAACGTCAACTTACACTCCTTCTACCACGACTGCTACTCCCGCAGGCTGGACGGCTTTGGTCACTGCGACCGCAATTTGTTTTGTCAGACGTTCTTGAACTTGAAGTCGTCGACTGTAAATCTCTACGATCCTACGAGAATATATAAACGTCTATCAGTTAATACGATTAACAGTTTCTACAAAATCACAATTCATATTCAATTACAGTTAAACAACGAATGAAATCGAAACCAAAAAATGATCCGATACTAAACCCGTTTGACTCTTTTATTGCGCGTGGAGAATTCATAAATGTATATGTATAACTCATAAAAAAAGCGATCAGAATAAACATTTACGACACAGTGCAATCAATTACGATTCCTTCACAGACGAATTGATTTATATAACACGAAATGCATTGACCTTGTCACGCGACACTGATTTCCGTTTTTCTCCGTGTCTCTTCCTATCCCTCTCTTCTTTCATATTTCTTTTTATTCGTCTGTCTCTTTTTATCTTTATCTTCATACGCGTATAAGCAAGATGATATTTAACCAAGTTAACGACCGTATGCTTGATATGTGGTAACGTGAAAGTACTTGGAATTCCGTGGCGAGCCAAGGCCAGACTAGTGTTATTGCAATCTGAGTTATCAAAGTGACGAAATGCTCAAACCGTGGTTTAGTAGACGAATTATGTCAATTCGTCGTAACGCCCGGTGTTTTGCGCCGATTTATGTTTTTAATCGATTCGTGTGATTACCTTGCCAATTTGCTTAAACCGAGAATCTTCTTGCAAGGGAGATAGCCGATCGAGACGTGTCCATAAAACGGTACCAAATGATGCTCGCACATTGAGAACATGTCGATGTTCTTAACAACAACCATTTCATCATGATCTTCATCGAACACTGCATCATTTATGATGTCTGTAACAAAATTAAAGTGACTTTATATAAGTGTATATATATATATATATATATATATATATATACTGAGAGAAATTTTATAGTAAAAATTAGTACGAATTATGTGAATTGAGCATTACGACTGACAAATGATACTTTTCAACATTTTTAACATATTTTATCCAAAATTTTAATACAAAACATTTTAAAAATTATGATCTTTCTGTCGTAATGCTCAATTACCATTATTCACGCTAATTTTTACTACCAAATTTTTACTCAATGTATAATATACTTTGAGTACAACGACGAGCGACTCAAAATAAGAGACGGGCAAACAAATTTAATATTCAATTTAATTATTGTAATCGCACTTTTCTAACAAACGAACTCATCGAGTAAGAAAAGTCAGTTCATTAATATTAGTTAAACGTATCAATCCATCGAACTGGAAGCAAAATTTTGACATTACGTCACGCGTGCTGCTATTTTGTGAATATCTGTAAATTATGAAACGAATAAATTACGTTAAAATATTCGGTCACGTCAAAACTAATTTTATTTCAACATTCATGAATTTTATTCATTAGGATTCACGCACTTATGCACGTTTGTTATATCAACTAATGTGTTTTAATTGGAATGTAAAAATATTCAAATAATTGTGTTGAAATTGAAGCCGCGTTTAAAGTTGAATTGAAGATTAATTCTGTAAATACCGATTCATCTCGTTTGTCAATAACAAACGATTGATCGCAATAAATTTCGTATGTAATTATGCGACCGAGCACTTACATGTATCGCAACCATTAAACTGGATTATGTATCACCGCGCGTGCTCGAAAGCGCACCGCGGTCTTGTATTTCAATAATTTGTATATCGTTTTAACGACGTATGCTCCGCAACAATACAAATAACAGTATATACTTTGAATTTCAAAGCATATGCAAAAATAAATTTTCTGTATAAACAGCTCGGAGAATTAATGAATGAAGCGTTGATTTATACTTGTACGTTATTCGTTCGATACAAATTAAATCAACCCCAGTATCATATTATGCATCTTTGCTTCTCAGAATCAAACTTTTATTCCAATCTTTTAAGCCTCCATTTATCAGACTATACATCAAGTTAAATGAAACGAATAACTTTTCAAGAACCTGGAATTGGTTCTTTCATTTAAACGTGTCATGAAGAAATACACGTTATTTGTTTATTACGAACGTCGTGGCGAATCATCAACATCACGCAATTCGTCGTGCCCAAAAAGTTCATTCCGTAGCTGGAATCACGGGTTAAGGTCTAGTTGCAGCGACAAAAGGTCGTGATTTACCCGGTATTGACCTACTTATGTGCAGCGGGACGCGATGGTGGTGGTTAGTCAACGTAGATGGTAGACTAGGAGCTACGTAATGGGGGTGCTCTCAACCGTTTCCACGGCAACCTTAACAAGAAACACCTTCGCAGTGACCAACAGAGATGGTTGTAAAAAAATAGGAAAAAAAAAAGGATTTGTCTTTCAATTGCATCGATCTTTCCTATCCGGTTTGCTTGTACGAGTACAATGTCAATTTTAAACCATATACCGATCGAGTCATTGCGCTTTATTATTAAATCGCTGCGAAATCGGACGCAGGATGACTAACGACGAACAAACGTCATTCGATCTATGTGAAACTAAAGCCAAACGCAGTCACGAGGAAATTTCATTAATGAATTGGATATTTTACCGACGAGCGAGAATTAGTTGAAAGGAAAACGTACAATTGTTTCTTTCCTTGACGTCAAATGGAAACTCCCACTTTGAACAAAAAATCCGAAAAAGGAAACAGTTCCGATCAATAGACGTCTTGCGAGTAACTAACGCATGACTCAAACGTTTGATTCGGACTGAAGCACTTTACTTGATTTACGCTGGGAGATTGCTTAATAATATCAATCTTTCGGGAATGAGCGCGATATAGTTACGGACGAAGAGCTAATGAATGCTGACAATAAAATACGTCACGCGTTTGAGGAACCGAAGGAGCGTAATTTTTACTCAACGAGTGTGGACGGAATTATAAATCAGACTAGCTTTAAATGAATTAAAGTCACGACGAAAGCGGTGAACACCACCTGTAGCTGCTACGGACTACTTAAGCCAGACAAATGAATCCTCCGTTAAATCGGATTTAAATCGCTCTCATTAATCCTCAATCTTAAAATGATATCTTTGGTAAGGACTTTTATTTTTCCTTTTTTTCTACGATTATTCTAGATTGTCCTCGATGAGAATATAAGGAAAATCAATAAAATTATTAAAAATTGCGAAATTGAAAGCATTAGCTTTTTAAATCTGCTATTATCTATATATATATATATATATATTATTGTTTTATTTTTAATATAATTAAAGTTATATTTTTTTGGCTTTTTTATTCTATAAGTGAATCAATTTAAAAATATATAAAGTATGGAGTACTTTGTATGGTTTGATTTCGAATTTATTCATATAATAGTATACAAGTTTTGTAATATTCATAATAGCAATAGTAGAAGAAATCAAAATAAAGAAATTAACCAATTGATTTCTACGAGAGATTTCTAAAGAAGTATTTTGTTTCAGTAAACGAAGAAGAAAAACAAATAGAAGAGAATTATGTACATATTAGATACGCATGAATTTTGATATCTATTGTACGGATATTTGCTATAATTGTAATTGCATGAAATTAAGATAAAATAAATGGTTTGAGTATAGAATAATATATTGCATATACTTTCGTTAAACACATCTATGGTTTTTATTTCTCCATCGTAACTATGGCAATTCGTATTGTAATCCATATTCTAACTAATAATCCACTCCATTCTATTATTTGCATCGTTTAATTAATTAACATTAAAATAATGTACCTTCCAAACTCTGATCATATCCTTTAGTAAAAAATAACATTGCTTTGGCAGCTCGTTCTGGTGTTTTCAAGAGGCCCTGTCGATCGGGATCTTCGCCAAGCGAACCCAGAAGTAACTTGTAACTTCGTGACATTTCGGGAAGTAAAGCTTCACGCGTCGGAGGACGGTGGTCCAATTCCAAGTCATGGTGAAAAGTGCAATTTTCATGACCTAAAAGGATATATATCTCCTTATTCAGTTTCTTATTCGGTTAGTTCATTTTTATTGCTATAGTCAAAATTATAACTAAAATAACTTCATATTAATAAAAGCATATTAATTTGCACTAATTAATCGAGATTATATTATGCTAATACGTGTATATATAATATTATTAAAAATTGTGAATAATAATTCCTTATCCCTGTAATAACCACTGCTGATAAACGAAACGCAGGACTACCGATCTTAATAAAATACATTAATTAATTCCAAAACAATAAATATACAAAGCGGAAATATTAATTTGCATGAATCACGATATTATTATTGTTAGTCAAAATAATGCAACTATTATATCTTTCTAGACTATAAATCATTGTACTCATTTTCTACACGCATTTTATCATAAACCGTTGTATAATTCGAGGACACGGAATTCAGTAAAAACACGAGTTACAATATTAGATAAAATCGTAATAAAAAGTCACAAGTAACACTCGAACGCACATGAAACAATTATATTTAAAGTGTCTGAAGATTATTTTTAAGAGCCATAAAAATTGAACCGCTTCATCCGT
Organism: Psilanteris sp. ZL-2020; assembly: GCA_022817085.1. NCBI lineage: Eukaryota > Metazoa > Arthropoda > Insecta > Hymenoptera > Scelionidae > Psilanteris > Psilanteris sp. ZL-2020. Next base: position 7,669 of record JABFQC010001445.1, on the reverse strand, counting down.
TGAACAATAACAATATCGAAATGCATTTCAATCAGAAGCTAATTATTAAACATTAAGAATTCGCGTCAAAAATTGTTATTGGCATTCGCAACACAAATTAAATTACTGCCGCTTCGATACAGTAGTATCAAGTCCAACATTTTATCAGAGGGTCCTGACCCATGGAGAACCGCGATATATGTAGCAATTTATTTGCCTCGGACGATAATTACAAATTCACACACGTAATTGAAAATTCGACCGATATGTTACAATATTAAAACACGCGCTTATATTGTAACTTCGCGCAAGCTAATTGATGACGGATCAGTTTTTACATTTTTATAATGAAAATGATGACAAAAACGGTGCACAAATATGTCCGAAGGCGATCGTAAAATCTTATATAACGTAATCTACGTTATGTTATACTTTTCCCCGTCAATTTATACCTAATGATTATACTTTAATGATAATAGTTGCGTTAGAAAACGGCTTTAATTTATGCAAAATGGTTGTTTACTTATTTACATAATTAATACTATGATACACAGATACATTTATTTATCAAGGCAGAGAGTGATATGAAAATAAGTCAATAGACATCTTGATATTAATATCAAACGATTATTTGAGCCATTCAATTTATCAAGCAAAAAGGTTTATTCAATTAATAAGCGGTAATAATTGAAACTATCCTTTTTTAAATATCATGCGTATATTTGTTATTTATATTGTTTATTCTGGTGCGTTTCAATTGATAATAACTTTTTAACTATCCTGTCATGATTTGTCATAAAATTACCGATTAATATATTTGTCTAAAATTGTTAATTACTTTTTTTATATATTATTTAAAAGTGTTTATAACTGCACAGCATTTGCAAATAATTTTACCGGTAATTTTACATTGTATTTTTATACAGAATTCAAAATTTTTGTTACAAATAACTTTTTATATTAAAAATAAATTGATTTATTTCATTAAATTGAATTTGTTTAAGTGTTTAACGAAAATTCGAAAATAGATTCAATCATTGTGTTACATAACAACATATAAACAACGATTGTTGTTGAAATAATATTTCTTATATATACACATATATGCAATTGTTCATGGTAATGTCAAACCTGGAGTTCTTAAAGTTCGAGGAGTTCTTGGTGTGCCGGGTACATTTAATTCGGAACCATCACTTTCGTTCCACGCAATATTTCGAAGTGGCACGGGTTTCTTAATGACATTTGCATCGTCTTTATTGTCATACATCTTCCGTTCAGAATTCTTTGCGACGCCGTTCATATTTGCTTTCCACTTTCGAGAAACACTAATGCTTCTTTCTATTTAATTTCCTTTCAATAACCGTTATAGCGATGAGAGTAAAGACACGTTAACTCAGATTTACTCAGTTTCGAACTAAAAGGAAAACATTCAATATTGAGTAAGAAATGAAGAAAAGTAAAAAAAGACTCGTTTAAATACTGCTAAAGTACTAAAAAAAAGTCAACGAAAGCGTAGAATATCCAAAAATTGGTTTCATTCTTGATTTAAATGAAATTTAATATAATGCAGTAAGTTTAAAGATCATTGATGTTAATGTTGTTATAATTTTTATTTTGTTACAAAATGTGTTAATTCAATGAGTGTGATATTTAATAGAAGATAATTTTATAAATGAATATTCATCGGATAATTTTTTTTTATTTTTATTACGTAACATTTGATTGTTGCATCTTAATATTATTCGAATTAAAAATGTAATTTCTGAGTTACAGAAAACATCCATTAATTCAACAATTTCATTAATGTATACGCACATGATTTGTTGCTATTTTTATTGTAATCTTTGATAACAGTGTACACTTTTATTTAGTATTATATTTTTATATAATACTTATTTAGTATTTATATTTTTTCAACAGGATGTAATGTTCTTGACAGACATAAAAATTAATATAACTTACGCATATTTTATGCAACGCATTATAAATCTTCAATTAACTTAGAAATATAATTATTAATTTTATGCATATTCGTAGAACAATAAATTTATTCATTCGTTCATATATAAAAAATAGTATAAAAATTAATATCATTTATTTAAATTCATAGCAAGTATATATATTATTTGTTAAATGCAAAGCACAAAAATTGTTCGGTGCAATTTGAATGTCAATTTTTTCGTTTGTAATTTTATATAGATCGTTTGATATAATTTCAGATTTTATAATATCATTACATTATTTAAAACTAGAATTACATATATAATATTAAACAAATTTATCGTTATATATTTTGAATTTGTAATCCCAAAAATCTGTCAAATGTGTAAAAAACGTAAAATACTGACTTATAATTTTGAAACATATAACATTTTAAACCATTAAAAAATTGCATTACTCTAACGTGTTTAACGCACATTACGCAAATTCTCGAAATTATATATATTTATTTATATCTTCAATATTACATTTAATTTTATTTCAACCTTTCGTTATATTATTTTATTTTAACTGTAAATGCGTAATATCAACTTGATTAATGGTGATTTTGTAATTACAGGATTTAAAAAATAAAATTGCTTTAGTTGTTATAAACCGTGATGAAATCAATACGAAAAACATAATTTTGTAACAAATTATAAATGATAACAAGGATGACAATAATACCAAAATGTTTTATGTAATTAATTAATGAACTTAACCTGTGTGAAATGAGAATCCACGTCACTTTGGTAAAATAAAATAAACGCGTGACAACGCGGTGATAAACGAAAAAAATATAAAAACGTTACTTAAAGCACTCTACTAATTGGTCTGTCAACGCCGAGAACATAGAAGCTAGACGAATTTCGAACTATGCGATGTCACTTGACGGAGTGACGCTGAGCGACTGAACTTGAGGTAGAACCGCGGAGCGTGAGTGGAAACAAAATCCCTCATCGACACGGCCGGCTATCTGATTTATGAATTGTGACCTGCGTAAACTTGCGACTCATCCTTATTGGATATTTCATCGCGGGAATTACAACTCACGCGTTACATTATATATGTTAATACGGGTTTTCCAATATCTGCTTTGAAGAAAATCGAGTGAAAAAAAATTCCATAAATTATGTACTGATTGTTCTTAATTCCGTTAACGTTCACAAAAACTCGATTACGTGTCTTAATTTCTTTTATAAATCCGTAAAATCTGAATTATTTTCATTTGACATTAGATGTGCATTTCGTAATAATTAATTCATTACCATGCCATTATAACATTAATTTTCTTTACACAACTGCTTAGCTCATTTTAATTCGAAAAAATAAAAATAATTTATACGACTGTTATATCATTAAAAGTTAATTAATATATTTTTAAATGAGTTTTATAACAAAAATAACGAGCGATTTGTAAAAATACGAGACCGCGTGTTTAATTTGGTTTCGCATTCATGGTGCAGTTACTGTTGTTAAGTACGATTCCATGGAAATGTGATTAAATTGGTCCATATCATGGAACAACGCACAGATCGCCATATACTGACTGTTCACTCGAATATGCACTTCCACTACTGAAAGCGGCCGAGTTTAACTAGCTCCTACTACTGGAAAATCGATAACAAATTTTGTTATCGCACTTGATACCCAATTTACAGAACTTTGATTGTTCAACAAATCAAATTTCAAATAAGACATTTTGTTCGAGCGAATATAATTATCAGTGAGAAGAATGTTTCGAAAAATGTAACTTTTGGCCCTTCAACTGTAACGTAAAATGGTTCTGAAATCGGTAAATTCGTGGCTAAATTATGTTGTCTGTTGGATCAGAAAATTGAATATATACTTATTACGTGTATATACAGGCGGACGAATTTAATTGTTCGAATAAGGTTTGATAACAATTGGACATCAATGCGTAATGTTCATCAATTGTATAAGTTGCTATAAACCTATGAGAATAAACAATAGTCCGACGATATATATTCTACGACAGTGCCTTGACCGATGTGAACTGTTACATGTGAACTATTTTGTTCACACCTTCGTTTTGAAATCAAGCAATCGAACGAAATTAGATCACCGATAGACTTGCAGAAGTACAAAAAGTTAATCAAAATATCATATTACTGTCCCAAGGTAAAATTGCAATATCAGTTAGCAAGTGTGAAATCAGAGAATACACGCGCGTCATAAATAGTACATTTTTAATTGAAAACAACTCCGGACAATGATACGGGAATAATTTATTGAATTACGCCAACTATTCTTTATGTGCCCGTTCACTTGATTCCGTGCATTAATTGTATTTCTATGGTACTTTCTCTATGTTTCATTTTATTCACCATTTGAAATGTTTCAATTTGGTTCAAGTTCAAATCATTCACGCTGCTTTCTGAATCTTAATCGATATGTTTATGTAATGTATGAATAAACATATTTTTGTAATGTTTTAAAAATACGCAACACATAATTTTAATTGCTTCGAGATAATTATCTGTTTTAATCAGTTCAAACATTTTTACAATTAATTTAATTTTGAAATAAATAAGCTAAGGGAATAATAATAAATGGCTCGCAGTAATAGGAATGCATATATATTTTTTGTGCTTTAATTAATAACTGTTTCAATATTTTTGCGTGGATAAAAATTATTGCAAAAAAGTTCTAATTTTGTTAGAAGCAATAATTTAAGTATATTCATATATGATTGTATAACGTATAATGTGTTTTGTTACAGTCGTCCCAATAAAAATGAATTATTTACAACCGGTTTTTTCTTAGTGACTAAAATTGGTTTTTGTATTGAAATATTTATTATAAATGTTGAAGATGCATTTATGCATACATGAATAATAATAAGAAATAAATATGTTTATTTTGTATTTCAAAGACTATATTATTATAATTTATTGTAAAGTTATTTTTTAGCATGTTTTAGTCTAAAAAATAATTACTTTTACAATAATATCAACGTTATCAGAAATTTAAAAAGAAATGATAATAATAAATAAAAAAATATATATACTAAGAAAAAAAATATTTAACAATTTACTATACAATATATCAAAAGTGGACGATACGTGAAAAAAAATTACTACATTATATATTAACATTTTTTACATAAACTTGAATATATTATTATGTGCATTGCCAATTTTACTACATTATCTAGTAATTTTTTCTTGTATTTTTATGTATCGTCTACTTTTGATATATTATATAGTAAATTGTTAAACATTTTTTTTCTCAGTCTAAAATATATATTAAAACCAGAACTACTCAGACATACCACAAAGAAATATAATAGAAATTTGTATTATTTTTAACAGTAATGCAAAGAACGTAGGTCAGATATTGAAAAATTATTGTTTAAACAGTATAATTTTTGGTGGTACAAATTGGACTTAATTGGTTTATGGTTACAAATTGGTTAAAAATAAAAGAGTAAAGTATTCAGTGTATTCAGTATTTAATTTTAATTTTAATTAAAAAATTTCTATTTCAGCATACATATATTTTCATTGCTGTTAAAGACAGTAAAATTTTCTGAAATATTTCTCTAAGTGCAACTATATTAATAAATTTCTTTTGATATTTACCAACTTTTTGTTATGTGCTAAAATAAAGCCGTTTTAATTTAAATATATATTCTTAATAATATGGGATTGCGTGGGTCAATTAATTTTTGCATTATTTAGGTCAGTGTGATTAATTACCTAAATACATAAAAATATATGTAGTTTACACATTAAGAACAATAATAAAACGGTATATTTTCTTATATTAAAAAAAATGAAAACATTCATAATACGATATTAATAAAATATTATGAAATTTGTTTGTACAAATAAAATAAATTAATTATATAATTTCAAAATATAAGTAGTGGAGATGGATAGAAAAGTTATATATGTATATGTATATAACTATTTAGTTTGTATTAAATTATTTATCTATTGGAACGTAATATAATTTTCTCATTCTAATAAAATAATCCTTTCCTTTTTAAGAAAAATAAAAATATTCATAAAAGAAGTTTATTAAGATTAATCATATATAGTGTAATATATATTTTAATACTATTTATGTTAATATATAAAAATAACATTCATCATGCAAAAGCAATATACCTTTTATAATGAATATTGATATAACTAAATATATTTCCAGCATTTTATCATGCAATTTAATGCACGATTTCGCACATTCGTAAAAAAATCTAGCATTGAATGAACGTAGCTAAATCCACTATATAGTTATCCGGTCATCAAACCAAATCGATTCCATAAAGATTAAGTTCAATTATGTAAGATATATTAAAATCATAAATACATTTGTAATTATATTATTTTACTTTAGTAATTATTATATATTATATACTGATACATTGTCAATAATATTTTAATTGCTACTTATTTAAAATATGTAAATGAATTTTTACAAATGAAACACTTTTTTAAAAAATAAGTGTAATTTCCTTAAAGACAATATATTGACAAAAATACACACGATAAATTGAAATATATCAGCAGTCACATATGGATAATATAATAATTAATATCAAATATATTTATAAGGATATAATGCGCTACTTTAATATAATAGAATAGGTTTAATGGTTTAATTAAATTAAATAATTTAAATAATTAAATAATAAATTAAATAATTAATTTAATAAACTTAAATCTGCGCGAATAATTTTGATCAATATATTAGATAAAAATTATATTTGAATATAATAAAAAATTATTATGATGTAATTTCATGACAGGTTTACATATAATCTTTTCTTATGAATTATACTATTTTTTATACTTATTTAAATATTCTTTCAAATTTTATCATAAATAATATATTTCTCAATATTGTTTATTTAATAATAACTAATATCTAACGATAATTATATTAATAGAAAATATTATACTAATTTATTTATGTCATAATAATAAGTTTATAATAGCATAATATTATGTATTATATAATATTTTTAATTGCAAACGGAATTCCCCGTGAATTTTGTACAAAAACAATAGTAACATATAAAAAATAATGCTATTAAACTTCGTGTAAAGCATATATAATGCAAATGGTCATTATAAGATAGTATTATAATAAATCTGATAATAAAAAAAAATAAAAAATATGCTGAAACTATCATTGTGTATATGTATAGTTTCGAGGTATGGCTTTGTAAAACTACCGAAAGTCAATTCATATACAAATTAATATTTTCAAGCTCTCAGTAGTCTCAGTCATACAATATAATGCTGCCCCCCCCCCGCCCCTTAACGATCACTAACATTATAGTTTTGTTAGAGTTTTATGAAGGGAGAGAGGTGGCGAAGTTCCACCGCATTCCCACCAGGAACATGACCAAAGAGTGAGTTTCTAGCCTCAGCGTCGATTTAAATTATTTTTGCACACAATTTGCACGCTCTGTTCTATAGTTATAGGTAGCCCAAAAGTGGCGGTACCTTATAAGAACCGTAAAAGAGATACTTTTAAACGTGTAATATACATAATCACGAAAACTTAATAAATATAATATAATAGAATAGAATTATGCAAATTATATTCTATACACTGAGAAAATTTTCCTGTTGGATTAACAGACTAGACTGTTCCGCCAACAGTCTTGGACTGTAAAAATGTACAGTTCTGGACTGTACAGTTGACACTGTTATAATTCTGACATTTTAAGGTT
>JABFQC010001444.1:0-19362 GCA_022817085.1 Psilanteris sp. ZL-2020 | reverse complement strand
CTCTTAAGTTCTCAGGTATTGTTGGATTCTTTTTTTTACACAAATTTATGTATTTTCTTATAAGATTCATATCAATGACATCCACTGTAGTTTCTGGATTTTCATAATTACGATGTACATATGTAATATGTTCCGCAAGTCTATAACATATAAAAAGAAACATATGTAAGTTCATCTAAGTTAAAAAATATAATATAATATTTTTTTATAATCTTTCTATTTTAGAATGTAAATTTGAATACTTTAATTTCATTTTCACTTACTTTAAATCATTTTTACGGTCAGCTCTGTCTTGTAGCAACCAAAGCAAGTCAAATCTTGACAGCAAAGCTGCAGGTAACGCAATATTTTGTTCAATTGTTCTTTTTGAATTATATCTACCATAAGCCGGATTAGCAGCTGCTAAAATAGAAGTTCTTGCATTTAAGCGAGTCATAATTCCAGCTTTAGCAATGGATATTGTTTGTTGTTCCATTACTTCATGAATAGCTGTTTTATCACTGTCTGACATTTTATCAAACTCATCTATACAGCAGACGCCTTGGTCAGCCAAAACCAAAGCTCCACCTTCTAACATCATTTGTCCAGTTAAAGGATCTTTTACGACAGCTGCAGTTAGACCAACACCAGAAGATCCTCGTCCAGTTGTCAGTTGTGAGCGTGGTGCAAGTCTTGTTACGAAAGACAATAATTGTGATTTAGCCACTCCAGGGTCACCCATCAAACATATATTTATAGTTCCTTTAAATAGTAAAATTACATTTTATAAGCACTAAATTATATCAAATATAATTTATTTTATTAAAACCCGGTCATTTTGAAATTAAAGTCAATTTATTTTTTACGTCATAATTATAATAAGTGAAAAATACCCATAATAAATTATTCTTAAACTGACAAACAAATACATTTTAAATTTCATAATGATTATATATTTGTAAAAAATTAAAATTTTTACCTCGAATTTTCATGTCTCCTTTTGATTTATCTGTACTACCTACTAAAAGAAGAAGCAATGCTTTCTTCACATCCTCCATACCATAAATTTCTGGTGCTATTGAATTTGCTAATTTATCATAAAAGTTGTCTTGTCTTAATATTTCCATTTGTTCATCAGTTATTTCATTAGAGGTTTCGTCAACGTTTTCTAAATTGCCTTCACAAATAATTCGCTAAAATGTACAAAAGTATAAGTTTAACTACAAAAACTAGATAATATGTATTGTGTTTTTATATTACTTTTATATTTATTTTGTTTAAATTAATATTATAAATATATTATCTTACATGTGCGTCAACATAAGGTTCACATAATAATGGAGTAGTATGCATGGATTGATAACCAGTTTTCATTATTGGTAATAAAATACCAGTAAGAATTATATGATCACCAGATTGACATTGTCTTGTTATTTCTCCTCTACAATGAACTGTTAAAGATCTAGGAATATGACCAGTTGGAACTTGATCACTCTGTAAAGATTATTAGGATATATTTAAATATTTACAAATAAAACAATACAAAATTTAAATTATTAAAACTATATATATGAGACATGTTAACATTTTATCTAAAAATATTTTTTTCTTTATGTATTTAAATATTATATAATCCTATTAATATTTTATAAATAAATGCTTTATAGTAAGAAAAAAATAAAAATTATAAGATCAAAATTTTGTTTTTAAATTATATTTTATAATAGTATATATTTAATTTTATATATAAATATCAATAATTGTGAAAATGTAATGCAAAGTAAAAGTTAAATAGTTAAATAGATATATTTACATGTTCTTGAATTTTTATTTCTTGAAACTTCACAAATTTGGATCCCCTTGTTTGAATACATAGTCTTCCTCCTGATTTATTAACTCTGCAATCATCACTAGGACAAGTTTGTAATGGCATAAAACTCATAGATTGTATCTATAAAATAAAAGTAAACATAAATATTATATATTAATATATAAAATTAATATAAATTCAAAGTATATAGATGCTTGGTGCATCGCTACAGGGCTATGCCATGGCACTACCACGCCCCTTGATAGGTATAAGTATATTATCTTTTCATTATTTTCTAAATTACATTATTATTTACTAATTATATAACTAAGTAATGAATTATTTGATTCTTATTTTGGTGTAATGTTTTATAAAATGAATTAAGATTATAATTATTTAAGTAATTAATAAAAAATGTTTAACAATAAATTATAATTAAAATTGTGTATATATTTTTTCAATTATTTGGATTAAGTAATTTATATTATAAAAAACAGCAATGTATATATTTATATATATATAAATATAAATAAACTACCGTTTGATATGATTCTACACCACATTGATCACATGTATAAGTTGCTGCAATTAATAAAGGTTTAACTTCAGTACTTTTAGTGACAATTCCTTTCACAGTTATTAATCTTCCAATATGCTGTGCTTGCAATTCTCGCACAGAATATATTTTACTATGTTCTTTAGCTGATTCATCTGCAGCAGAGTCTTTGAAATAAACTTCACTAAAAATAAATAAATCATGTCAATTATTGAAATAAAATTATCATTTATAATGTACACGTCATATAAATTTAGATTAAGCATAGTGAAAAACAAAATATTTATTTATTTATATTATTTTTATATATTTTATATAAAACATTAAAGTTGACTATCTATCATTAGCTATTTTTAATAATATAATTTTACATTTTCATGCAACTATAGTTTGATTTTCATAAACTAAATGTTTTAACATAATAATTAACAAATCTATATAAGTACATTCTATTAATTTACATACAATCTACGCATAAGCTCAGGGGCATATTTATTTCTAGGATCTCTCTGTTCTCCAGCATATTGATTGCGTTGTTCCATCAACAAACGATGCTCAATGTAAACATCCAAAGCATCTTTAGGTACTACAGTTCTTTCTTTAAAATTTGGAAGAATTTCTTGCACAAGCTAAAGTAAAAAAAATAAATAATAGTAATCTAGCAACAAATAACATTGAAACATTTTATTTAATTAAACTACTATCTGTATAACATACCTCATAAAGTATATTCACATATTTTCTAGCATTCAATCTTATAGCATCTGAAAGTTCTTCATCAAAATGATAAACATCAACTACATCAATATTAAGAGCAACTTGTTCTCTGTGTGCTATTTTTGTTAATTGCTCACGATATTTAAAAATTTTATTACCATCGTCATCATATTTACTAAATTCTTCTAAAAATTTTTTCAATGTTTCTGAAACAATACAATGATACTGTATTACTTGTAATAATTAACAAATAAATAACATCTGGCCTACAAGGAATTATACCAAATTTTAGTCCTTTACAGTCACTATAAATGAAAAACATCATAAATAATATAAAAAATTTATAAAGAAAGTTGTTTATAATGTCTTTTACTACAAGAAGAAACTATTTAAAATATCTAATATTAATAAATAAATAACATATATGAGTCGTGATAAATAAAAATCATTATATACCTTTATCTTTAGAATAATCTCGTATTCTTTTTGATGCCTTCATCTTATTTAGTCTATATTATAATACGCAATTAAATTAACCTTCAATAGTAGCACAAATTAATCCAAACAATTTATTCAAATTAATAATAGAAAACGATAAAATTCAAAGATTCATATAAAACTATATCATCTAATGCTCTAATTAACCGACTTCCCGCGTTCCCGCTATTATTATGGCATGAATGATCAAAATTATAATATTTACATAGATGTTCCTTTCCCTGAATTGTCTGTAATCGTGGACGTTGCCATCTAGTGGCATAATTGCTTCTACAAAATGTAATACATAAGACGACAACAAAGGTTAGAACCAGCGTTACCAAACATTTTACTACAGTACAAGCTTTATATGGAAAGGCTGAAAGTGAGACAAAGACAGAAACCTGGTAGTGCTGGTTGGAGCTCTAGAGTGATATTTTGTAACCTGCTACACAAAAAGAGACATGCTTTTCGTACCCATGAAAACTGGCAACTCTTCAAGAAAAATGGATATGACATACGACTTTCCTATCTACGTGCAGTATTATTAAAATTTTAAATCGTTTGTTTCCAAGTAATTGAAGAAAAAAAAATTATTATATATTTAGATATATTTAAATAAATCTTTATGATAATATTATCTGGTACCCAATTCTCTAACCGATGGAACCGACAATTATTGATTCCATTGATATCTAAACGTGCCCCTGCTTTTTAATGAATGAAATAACGTTCAGATTTCAATGGAATCAATAATTGTTGATTCCATCAGTTAGAGAATACGATCCCAGCACTGTTCAAGTATATTATTAACCTTGTATACCCTACCTCACGCATTTATATAAATATTATTTAATCATAACTAAAAACATATCCAAACATTATTATATAAAATAAACATTTTACAATTAATCTTCACCATCGAACTATCAATAGAAAATTTAATCCCTAGTGTAGTTGATATTAAATTTAATTTATCTAAAGTAATAATAAATCTAACTATGTTTAAATCTAACATTCATTTTATAAATTGGTAATTATGTATTTCTCTTAACTTAAATTAAATTCATATTAATTTAAATTAATTTCATCAAATTTGCAATCAATCGTTGCCATTAAAACAACATAAACCTATTTGATGCAATTTGCATTCAATATTATTGTCGTTTTCGATTGCTCGAACCTACCTCACCTGAGACCGTATTCTCTAACCGACTGTTAACGATTTAATTGAAATCTGAACGTTGCCTTATTTATTATACGGCAGGAGTACATTTAGATTTCAATTAAATCTATAATAATCGGTACGAGAATACGATCTCTGGGGTTAGGTAGGTTTCAGTTCACCCAAAACTCATGTTCGATTGATGAACTGTCAGAACTGAAAATTATTGCCGTTTTCGATTGCTTGAACCTACGTTACATCCGGATTTTTTTCGTAGGGTATATAAAAATGTGTTTAATTAAAATAGTTATAAATAAGAATTTAATTATGTGCCAATTTTGATAATTTGAATTTAGTTTGATTTTAATTTATAATAATAATTTAATTTTAATTTGAATTTGAATTATTATTGAACCGACGTTCCCTACGTCGGTTTTTTCGACTGGGATATCATGTGATATATCATGTGATTTTTTTTAACAGGGAAGTTGGAGATATTTTATACGTTACTATTTTTTTTATCTCAAAAAGATAGTTTGATATTAAGACAAGATTATATATATACAATATATTAATATTTATAATTATAGTTATATTCGTTAGAAAACAGCTAACATATATTGTTATCCTTATATATGCTTGAATTATGCTAGCATTAATTCCAGTTTTAAGACAATGTCAATAGAAATTAAAATATAAATATGCATGCTTAACTTTTGCATGCATTAATACAGCATTAATGCATTAAAGCATTAAGAAACAGTATGTCGATTTTGACAAAAAACAATTGAAAAAATAATTCCTTTTAATAAAAAATAAAATAAACCATAAAATATGAATTAAGTGCTGTACATTTAATACATTTTTATTTTATTATTTATTTTAAAGTTGTCAACATTCATTAATTAATATCTTATACATTCTTGTCTATTCAAATTATTTAAATCATCGCATAACCTAAACTTTATAATTTTTGTTCAACCCAGATAGCAAAATTTGAAAAAAGGCAAGCATTATGTTAACATTTTACTTGCATTAATGTTAACATAATGTTAGTATAAACATTGCAGATGTGTCATAGTATTGGTAGCATTAAATACTCGTATAATGCAAGCATTAATGCTCGATTAATGCTTGCGAAATAAAATTAAATAAAAAATAAAATTCTCGAGGATCGAACGCATGATTTTCAGTTTGTTATTCCAAGCTCGGAACTACTTGGCTAAGGAGATTTATAGCGATTTTATGAGGGATTATGAAAAACAGGGCCATATGTGTGTAATTACTTCAAGTGGAAAAAACGATGCTGATAAATTATATTTGAGTGATCCCCTACAGAAATGTAACGTTGCACAAACGTTTCGGTAACGTTGCAGCAACGTTGCATTTCTGTAAAGGATCTGTTAGAGGAGGGGGTTTCGCGTATTAAAATTACTCCTTTTTTTTGACAATTTGAGGTGCACAATTTCAGACTCGTAGTAGATTTACGTTTTGAAATTAAACTATCGCTGCGTAGCGCGACTTCGCGGGGTCTCACTTTGTGGTATCGCAATCGCAATATTGGATATTGCTGCGCCATCCTGCAAATTTCGGCGAGAAATAATCATTTATCGAATCACGTAATTATTCGCGGATCATGGAACCTGTTTTTGTTTTTTTTTTTAGTTGACGAATTATAATGATATGATCATATAAAAAATTAGTACTTACGACATCATTTGTCCATGTTGAATTAAAGTAATCAGCCAGAATCGATTTACATTCGTGGAGAATAGTATCGTCAAATAAATCAAAAAGGATATGCAGATTGGTAATACCGATGACGGAGAGATATACAGAGTATTAATTAAAATACTTATTAAAAAATATACACAGTATTAATTAAAATATAACACTTTATATTTAAATGAATTTTATTCACAAGATCACATTTATTATTATACTACATATAATAGACAATATTTTAAAATAGTAAAAAAAATACTTTTATCATATTTTAGTTAATTTAGTTCAAAATGTATTCATATATTTGATTTAAATAAAATTATGTTTTAATAAATTGTTAATATATTTAACTTATTTTTAATTTTATAAGGGGAATATAAAAATATTTTCAAATATTTCTATGTAATTTTTCTATATAATTCTTAAATATTTTATATTTATTTTTGTAGTTCTTTCTCTTAATTATTATACTAATGTATCAGAAAACTTGTATCCAGAGAAAAATTAAACAACCACTTTAAAAGTCGGTATAACTTAAATTTATTAATTAAAAATGGAAATATAATTTATGTCATCTTATATACACATTATTTTCAATAAGTAAATTGAGCAAATACCGTTTTGAAATAAAGTAAGTGAGAATATCTATAGTAAAATATGTCGATAATTTAAACTTTAGTTGACAATTTACATTCTTTTAACTTCGAAGTGTGTATAACTTCAACAAATTTAATTGCAGAACGCATCTTAAAAAAACTGGCGTATGATATTATTTACAAATATATGAAATAGGTTTTATTGCAATGATTTGTAGGATTTTCATTAAATTTTATGCAAGTTCTCCTTTATTTTTAGTTTCAGCATAAAACTGATTACTATTACTCTTTGTTGCAGGTACAGTTGACGAATGAAGCTGTCGCATGAGTATATAAACTACAGCTTCATAAGAAGCCATCATTAAAGCTGTATTAGGTATTTGTCGTACAAGTTGAATTGATAAACCACGGTATAAACCTCTTGTACCTTCTTCATTATAAACTGTAATTAAGGTTTGCCAGAAACCTCGATATTTATTTCCTTCTTCACGCAACCGAGTTCTAGCCACTTCTGTAATATTAATTAATTTAATTACTAAACGTATGATTTGATTATATAAAGATAATGAAGATCATTATGTTAAAAACAAAACCCAGACAACATTAAAATTTGCAAAAGTTAACTCGGGGCCGTTACAATTTAACTTGTCAGTTACTCGTGGGTTAACGTGAATAAACCGAACATTCTTCAATTTCCACTATGGGAGAGAGGGGGAAGAGATATAGAGATACAGATACTACAAGAAAATCCTTCAACGAAAGATAAAACAAAAAATTATCGCTTTTTCCTATAAAATAATATATAAGCATGCATGTACGAATGCTACAGAGTAACGTTTTATATATATTAAAGAAAAAAACATAAAAAAAAAATCCAATTCTGTTGTCAACTGTAAACTGTTGTCAGTACATTATATTATATATAATACAATATATTATACAATATACAATATTATATTAAATATAATGATTACATTGCACAATTAACTGTTTGCTCATTATACAATTTTTAAGACTTGAACGTAGACGCATTGGTCAGTGGTTATGTGTCGAATTCGTAAACACGTAATATTCGTAAGAGGACGCATAAATCTGGCAACAGTGTAAAATAAGTGAACAATACCCTAAAACTACCATTGTGTATATAAGTGTGGTAGTTTCGGGAACCGAGCTCAAAACTACCAAAAGTCAATTTGTTTACGAAGACTTGTTTTCAAAGTTTCGCTCATACAATACGGTGCTGAGGCCTCCTAAGACCTCGAGTTTTGGGTTTGGCTAGATTTTTTAAGTGGGGGTGGTGGTGTTGTATTGTGATGGTGGCCGAAAGCCGCCCGATATGCTCCGCCAAAACAATTTTACACACCCGTAGCTAGAGCACTCAAAATGGCAGGACCTCATAACATCCGAAGTCGTCATCAACACATCTTCCGAAACTACCACAACTAATATACAGATTGGTAGTTTTGGTGTATTTTTCACTTATTTTACATCGTTGCCGGATTAGTCACTCTTGACGTATTAAATTGTTAAATTGTTACGTTAATTTATCTAAAGTCATATTTTTGACTTTTAATTATTTTTAGTCTAAAGACTTTAATCTAAATTTATAAAAATTATGATCTAGTTTCACGCCGCGTTATAATAGGACTCGACGCGAGAAAGAAAAACCTATTTGAATTTACTGAGCCATTTAAATAAAAAACTAAACTAAACAATTAAATAATAAATTTTATATACATGATTGTTTACTTTAACAGTCCCCAAATTGCTTACTACAGCAGTATAGCTATTTACTTCAATATCTTATCTAATGTAAACAATTGCTTGCTTCAGCAATTGTGACTGCTTGCTACAGCAGTCTATTAGCTATTTACTTCAATAGCTTTCCCCCCAAAGATGTTGTTTACTTCAACAACATAAGCTACTTGCTTCAGTAGCTTGCATCATACTTACCATTCACAAAATACCTTAGGCCTGGGGAGATCGGTATCGCCTATATAGCCAGGAGGTGGTTCGTTTGGTTAGACGAGCCAGAATCAATTTTAGATACCGTGCGATCAGCGTTACCACACGTTGTACTATTGTACAACGATGGTACAACGCTTTATATGGAAAGACTGTGAGTAAGACAAAGACGGAAACCCAAATAGTACAACACGTTTGGTAACGCTGCGTGCGATGCTCTCGCAATTAGCACTTCGCAAATCAAATTTGTTGCGAGAGAATCGTACAAAGCATAAAAAGCGCCCTTGGCGGCTACCCCTATGGAACTAACGCTTTGGCAAATATAATTTAAAAATAAAATAATAATTTAATTAAGCCTAAATTGGCAGAATTTTACCTTATCATTAACTAAAGCGTTCTATAATATTTTTATAATTATTTATAATGTTTTTATTTAAATTAATTCAATATAAAATAATCGCCTATAGCGTCGATAGCGCTTGCGCCATCATGGCGTCTACCGCGGAAGTCAGTTTGTTACTGAATCATGGCCGCTCGCAGGCCTGTCAACAAAAAGTCGGTGTTTTGTCCGGTCGTATACGCGAGTTTTGGCTATGCCGGCCGAACCGGCATAAGTGCGCGTTACAATATATATATATATATTGTCACTATCCTCAAAATTGTCCTTAGATACATATATATATATAACAGTACTGTGTATCATGCGTACATATGAATTATCTTTCACTGTGGGACTTGTTTCCTGCGGTATCTCTATATAAACTTAAAACCACTTTTCGATAACTGTCATTTATTTACAAAATAAAGAAATTATGATATAAAAGAAAATATTATTTAGTAATTTTATAATAATATAATTATGCATAATTCAGAGGTGGTTGTCATGAATTAACAAGTATATAATGAAGACAATTTTTATAAATTAAAGTTGTCATATTTGCGAAATATCATATTTGCAAATTTTGATGAATCAGTTTTATAGAGCCGTGTATCAAATACTCTTGTCACAAGCAATAAACGAATAGATTCTGTCAATATGATTGGTGGATTGAGTTGTAAGAATATATCTGTACTCAATAGAAACGAGTGCCAGTGAGGTCTAGTTTTTTATTCCGTTATCCACTCTCGAAATGCCAGACATCTCATACCTTGTTCATAATCATTTGAAAATGGATCTATTTCTGATGATTTCTGATCAGATAAGATAACAGAAATTTGTGTTATATCGATTCCAATTTTCTTATGTTAAATTGAGTAAAGGGAAACCAGACTAGGGACGCATATTCTAGCAAGGGACGGACCAGGGTCAGATTTAGGTTTTTGTGTGTATTTGTGTATATATATTTGATGTAATTCAAATTGTCACACATCTTACAATCAACTATTGCGCCAGTTCGATGGCGCCTTCCAAAACCATATATCGATGGTAGCTCAGTTCCTTTTGTCAGACCGTTAAACTAAAATCCGTTCTATTCATATTCACGTAAAAGATTATTATAATAAAGATTGTTCTTAAAAATGGTTATAGGCCCAGAAGGCGCAGAGTAATGAAACCCTAATAAAACTAGATAAGTGAAATTGTCGAGATAAAAAAGTACGTTTCACAAAGAGGAATAATTGCACGTGGTCGAGAAAAAATCATAATATTGTGGGCAGATGCAATGGAATATCTGAAAAAAAGGTTTTTTTTCTCCCTCGACAATTTCACATTTTAAAATATGGATAATGAATGTAAATAGTATGGTATGTTTTGAAGCTCCTGGGCACGATAATTGTGACACCTTTAGAATCCAAATTAAATCAAGAATGATTTTTAGGAATAGGATTTTTAGATTTGTTATTAACATCCCCAAACAACCAGATGAGAAAGCCGTGCTCAGAGTGTCCTTACGCTACGTAATTGGTCCGAAGACTTTAATGCGCCATTTCACCACCAGATGAGTTACCAGATCCAGACACACTGCGTATCAAGATTTTGGAAAAGTACAACGCCCGGAAAGGTGCAAAAAAAGAAAAAAAGAAATAAGGAAAGGCCTAAAAGACAAACAAGGACGGTAACATGAGATGCTACACGTGCAACAAAATTGGGCAGAGAGCGAAGAACTGCAAATCAGCACTATGCAACGAAAAAAATTTCAGAAACCAGGAATGGTGCATCGACAGTGGATACACGTCCTACATGTGCGGCGACGCGAGTGTTTCTACAAATATTAGCATGGGAGAAAACGGAATTCTGAATTCGGCCATCAATGCATGCACTGACGTGGCGGAGAAGGGAATTGCATCTACATAAATCCGAGGTCGAGAAAAATTAATTGAGTTTGACGAAATTTTGTACGTTCCAGACCTCCGTACGAACCTCCCCTCTGTCAACAAGATGACCGACAAAGGCTTTAAAGTCCTATTCGATCGAAACGAAGCGCGAGTGTTAGACAACAACGGAAAGGATTATTCTAACGGCCAAACATAGAATTAGTCTCTACTACACTCAGGAGGAGCGAGCACTTCAATCTCAACCAGACGAGAGACAAGGAGATACCGAGAGAGCAA
The DNA here is from genome assembly GCA_022817085.1 of Psilanteris sp. ZL-2020. Taxonomy (NCBI): domain Eukaryota; kingdom Metazoa; phylum Arthropoda; class Insecta; order Hymenoptera; family Scelionidae; genus Psilanteris; species Psilanteris sp. ZL-2020. Next base: position 7,822 of record JABFQC010001444.1, on the reverse strand, counting down.
CCAAGATTTCACTGTATTCAAAAGAATTCAAGTCGGCGATCTAAATGAAGATTTCCAATGCAAAGTATGCCTGAAAAGAAAGGTGACACGAACACCATTCCTCACAAAGTCTACGAGAAAATCAAGTTTAGATGAAATCATCTCTCGATAGAAGTCAATACTTCGTCACATTCATTGATGACAAGTCGATTGATGACATTGCCGAGGAATTGCAGAACGACGTCGATAAGCGTAGAAACCGAACACTTATAGAGACTGCAAGATATATGATGTTGCAGTCCGGGCTACAACCATGGGTCACTATCAAATGATCGAAAATTCAAATTATCAAAAGTACCACATAATTAAATTATTGTTTATAAATATTTTAATTAAACACATTTTATATATATATACACCTGTATTATATTGCATGCAAATGTATATTCCCTATAAATGCAGTAACAATTATTTTATCATTCTGTCATTTGATTATGATTGCAATTTATCAATTTTTTTTATCAACTTTTTATATAATGTGATTAATTATAAAAATGAATTTCTGAATTTTTGATTCTTTAAAACAGATATCTTCAAAATGTGATTAAATTCCTTTATGATATTATATAATTATTATATTTTACCATTGATGATAATTTACTCTTTAGATTAACTGTGTTAAAGACAGTATAACATTTTGATCTTATGATGAACTATTATGAATAAATACATTCTGTATAATATATCATTTCAACAACTTTCAAGTGATGATAAACTACATATAACGTAGAATATTAATTAAACCAAATAAGTTTACGTTATTATTACAGCAACGATTGATTGCAAATTAGGAAAAATTAATATGATATAATATGAAATTAATATTCATTAAGTGTGATACACAATTGAATATTTAATCAAATAAATATTAGATTTTATATATTTAGGTTTTTTGCTAGTTTAGATAAATTAAATATATCATCAACTCTATTTACGATTTAAATGTTTCGTCAATATTTTTATAGTGAGGATTAATTATATGTGAGATAAAATGCTTATTTTATAAAATAATTTTTGGACACATTAATACCCAAGTAGAAATTTCTCAATTACCTCACAAGGTACTAGAAATTTTATATAGAAATCCTCTAGTAACTCACGAGATACTCGACAAATTTCTACCAGGGTAGTTATGATAAAATGAAGTTTATATATAATGTGTACGTCGCGGTATGCAATTTGAATAAAATAATAGTGATCAACATGGCGAACTTCATCAATAACAGATATCCTACTAGCAAACTGGCAGGACGAACTTCCTACGAAAAAAGGTGCGAAACGATTCCGGACGTATCGCTTTTCAAGGAAATTGGTCGCGAAATTTATTTTCTGGATCTCACTCAAGACAGGGACAAAATGGCACCAAAATCGATCTAAGGACACTTTCTCAGGTACAACCAGGAATCCAAAGGTCTTAAAGTTTGGCTCCGAAATGAGAAAAGAGTCCATTTCAAGAGATATAAAGTTTTTGGTTAGAGGGACGGATATTCTTCCGAAGAATTTTGAGGATCCGTATCCTGAAATTGAAAATGTAGAATCGGTCTTCGGAAAGGTCAACTCCCAATTCCACGAAACGCCACATATTGAGATTCAACTAATGAACGGTAAAGACTCAACAGGCAAAAAAAATAATTCACCAAAAGACCACAACATAGTCCTAGATGCTGAAAGTGTAGAGGAGGATTTCCACAGCTTTCTCCTAGAAGAAGAAGAACCGTTGAAGAAAATTTTAGTTTTAAGAAGAAGCGTTGTCAGAGTCGTCATTAACCAGACGATGGTCCGGAATGCCAAGTGAGCAATTTACATCAGGGCCTAGGTATCGTTCGCCCGAGGTTCGTCACAACTTCTCCGAAGGTGTTGCCAACTTCGCCTGCTATCTGAATTAACCATTCACCAACCAAGTGTTCGGACATGGGTATAATTTTCAACTAAGAGAAGGAAGGCTTAGAGGAATTCTGCAATACTGACTGAACCGGATGTCTCCACGACCGAAGATCCTTCACAAGATACACCTTCACTATGAGCGCCGTTTGCGTCACTTGAGAATCTAAGAAGCAACCCACGGTAGCGCTGTCGACTAATGAAGTCGAATACATGGCCCTGTGCGAAGCCACGAAAGAAACCATTTATCTTCAAAGCTTCTTGAAAGAACTGGACAGACGCTAAACATATACAAATCGCGAACAACATGGGAGCTCAAAAACTGGCAGTAAATTCAGTCTTCCATGGACGAATAAAAAACATCGACATTCGCCATCACTTTATTCGTCAAGTAATGTAAGCTGGAATCGTGAAACTATACTACGTAGAGTCTAAGAAAATGCCTACTGACGTTCTGACCAAAGCGCTACTAAGAGACGTCCATGAAGAATGCGTAAAACTGCTAAGATTGTCTAAAAATTTACCTTCCGACAACCATGCTCTTGTCGAGGGGGACAAATTGAGGCTATGCCCAACTTTATCGTTTCCTGTCTGCTAACACATAAATCTCCTTGTTCATAACTGCGCTAATATATAATTGAATATCTGGAGTAATCTACCCGAATTGCATTCAACCAAGTTGTGAATATATTTATAAAAAATTAAAAGCTCATAAATTAATTTTTTATATATATTAAATATTTTGGATGAAAAGTTATAAATATACTGATTTAATAGAACGTAAGTTACGTATGGTTAATATTACTTTTACCCATATCGATAATTTACTATTATATTTAATGTGATTAAGTTCTATGCTATAAATATACTCCGGCCTAAATTATTTTGGTTTCGGGTTAGCATTACTTCCATCGAGAAGTATAATTTATTTAGTTTTAATTTTGTATATAGTTGAGGGATAGCATTGATGATAGAATGCTTTATAATTTGAGGCTAGATTTTTGTTATCTGATTTGAATATGGAGACAATTCGGGGAATAAAGCACTAAACGAGTAATAAATCTACTATTTTTTTATTGCTTGTTTCTTGAGCGTTAAAATATAAGATTAACTTAAGGACTTTCAAAATCTGGTTTGCATTATCAATTGATTATATCACTTCCAAGATTTAAGATAATAAACCGTTGATCAGCCGTATTAAAGAGAGTCGGGTTAAGAATTATCAAACATTAAATTGCAAAGTTAAACATATTACTAACTTACCATGAGGATATGCTGTGCATGAAGCCACTGTTTTAGAAAATGCACCTGCTGCCATGAACTCCAAAAAATCACGAGATGTTTTAGAATTATTGTCAACTGCTGAACGAATATTAGATCTATGTGTTATTAACCACGCTTTCACAGCTTCGTAAATCACAAAATGAACTACAGTTTCACTTATGCCAATATAAGATGCAACAATACCTTTATAAAAACCTAAAATACCCTGTAAATACATCAATAAATATATAAAAAATTAACTTAAATGATAAAAATAAATTAATTAATCATTATGTTATACTTCATTACATCATTATATAATACAAATTATATACTTGTCAAAATAGAAAGTGGGAATCGATTTCATATAATGTCTAACGAAAACAAATGAGTTCAGTTGATATTTTGTAACTCTACAATATGCACATAAAATCGTCCGTTTGTTACGATTATATTTGAGTTGTATGAAATTGAATAAAGTTAAATTTAATTTATATAAAGTTGAATATAATTATTATAATCAATAAATAAAACAAATCAGTAGTAGGATTCTGATATTCCAAAAATAATGAAATAAAGAATATTGATTTAATGTGAATAAAAGATTTGAGAAAAATTTACTTAAATTTACTTAAAAATTTGAGAAAATATTTACTTAAACATAAATAATAAACTCAACAAAATAAAACTATAATATAAATTAAATCATATTGAATTGAGATTCGAAAAAAATTAAAATAAGTATTAAGAATGAATTTGAAAGATTTTAAGTATTTAAAATTAAATACCTATTATACAATCAAATCAAAATCATGAAAATGAAAATAATGGCATTAAATGAATGAACATTTAAATCAAACACATGTTCAATCGCCATTAACAACAGAAAATATGAGTAACCAAAAAATAAATATGCTGTTACAATCCATGGTAGAAGCACTATGTAGAAATTCTGCATTGTTAACACAGGCGAAGGATACATCAAATTTTCATGTTATAGCCGACCTATCAAAACCAATTGGCAAATTTGATAGTGAAAATGAACCACAAGAAGCAATACATTGATTGAGACAAGTGGAACAGACAGCAAAAATAAATAGTTATTCAGATACTTTTATTTTAGAAACCGCAAGCAGTCACCTGACTGGAGCTGCGAAAAAATGACATCAGATCTGATAAGTTAGACATTATTTAAAGAGGCATTCTTTAACTTCTTATTTTTATAATAAAACTAGATTAATTTAACCACTAGGATTAAATCTAAGAGAAACAATAGAAAAAATATCAGCGGGATTACGTTCTTGAACAACGGCATTACACATATGTTCGAGAGAATATACAGATGATAACGATGTGTTGTCAGAATTGCAAATATATGAATGTGTAAATGCATCGCACGAAGCCTAACATTCTAGTACTTCAAAAACTAAAAAGAAATTAATATACATAAACCATGTTGAAGATATACGAAAGGAAAAACGAACTGATAAACAAATACAAATATAGAGCGTATAATAATATAGAAATATAGAAATAGTATACCGTATATAATCACCAAAAATAATAAAAATCCTCCACCATTACCTAACTCAAAATCATACCATCCACAATCCCTCAAACTCCACATAAACATATACTACCAAAAGGTCCGTGGCCACCTCACAAAACTAGAATCACTGAGCTACTTTATAACATCTAATGACTACGATGCATTAGTCTTCACTGAGACATGGCTCTCAGACGACGTATTCAACGCTGAACTGCGATTGACTGATTATGACATTTCCAGATGCAATCGATAAGCCTGTAGAAGATGCGGAGTAATGATTGTCATCCACAAAAGACTCTCGAGAGTTTTGGTTGGATTCATTTGACGAAGATTGTGAACTTTTGATACTGAGATGTGTAACCTATCACTTGTATTTCTACATTAGCTCAGTCTACAAACCGCCATCATCTCTACAACCAAGTTACGCCTGGATATGCAATCAGATTGACACTAACATAACAAAATATACGATTATTTATATTCAGGGATTTTAACCTCCCTAATATTCAATGGTTGATATCTGGATATACGACCAATTTTTTAATCAACTCTAAAACAAGTCGATTTATCTCCTTCTCAGCCTCCACTCTATCAGATTTCCTCAACTTTAAGAACTGTAAAATAAACACTATCCCTAACTTCCAAGATAATATGCTAGATTTGATATTTACAACCAATTCATTAATCACAGCCCAAATCCCAAGCCAATCTCTGCCAATAGACAAATATCACCCCCTTGATGGTTTTCATCCATTCTATGATTTATCAATCCTCTCAAAGAACTCTGATTTAATCGAAAAATTATCGAAGCGCTGACTACAATACAATCAACTTTTATATTAACAATTTTGACTGACCTATATTATTCTCGACCCTATCACTTGATCAAAGCTTAGATTTATTTTACCAAGTAATGACGGAATCAATTGAAAAACATATTCCAACTATGACATATTTGCGAGATAACTACCAGAAATGGTATGATAAACATTTAAAACAGCTCATTACTAATAAAAAACTACTACACAAGAACTACAAACAAAACAGAACACCATCTAACAGAAATTACTCTCTTGGGAGGAGCAAAGTGAAGTCTTATTCATAACAATTATACACTAACTACTTAGATAAAATTTAAAACGAAGTGGAGGCAAACCCGGCTTCATTCTTTAGATATTTTCATGACTTACGTTAGGACCGCTCTATACCATCCATTATTTCTAGTAACGGCATTATGGCTTCCAATTAATAGGAGATAGCAGACTTATTCGCAGACTACTTCAACTCTATATATGACATACTCAAAGTACCATTAACAACTAACTTCAGTACTCATCACGATTCTTTGCACCCCTTCCATCTGGATTATTTTGAAGTTTACACAGCATTGGTGAAATTGGAAGAAAGATCCCCTTCCTCCTTTGACAACATCCTTAACATCTTTCAGAAAAGTTCCAGCATTGGCATCTCCTATCCTCTATAGCTCATTTATAAGAAGGATATTTTCTGAGAGATGAAAATACCCTATTATAGTTCGCCCAGTTTATAAAAAAGGGAACAGACAATATGTTGAAAATTATAGACCAATAGCCATTCTCAACCCTCTAAGATCTTTGAAAGATTGATTGTGAAGAAACTGCAGCCGTTAATTGAACTCTCGATATCAGATAAACAACATGGCTTCGGTAAAAACCGTTCTACAGTGACAAACCTAGCCATTTTGAATAGATACATATTTTACCACCTTGATGAAAAAATTAAAACAGACGTAATCTACACAGATTTTTCTAAGGCTTTTGACAAGGTGGAACATGCATTGATTTTGCTCAAATTCGCTAGATACCTCCCAAGTCCCCATCTGATAAACTGGATCGCTTCATATCTGAGAAATCGGACCTATTATGTCAAAACCAAATCTAAATACGCAAAACCTTACACAGCAACAACTGGGGCCCCCAAGGCTCCCATCTTGAACCAATCTTGTTAAAATTCAACTTGACTGGAATGAACTTTCTGACTGGTGCTAGTTAATCATTTAATTATCCCGTAATTACATTTCAGTCTCGCTCTTCACGATTAACATGTAGTAGTGTCTCTTACTATTAGATGTTGCCACAATTATTTTTAGAGTTTTTAAATTTCAATAACTCCATCTCCATGACTACACAATAAATAACTGTTATAACATTGTACTAGATGCATTCAGCTACATTCTTAATTATTATTAAATAAAATCGCGAATATTATAACATGGATTTGAAAAAAACATTTAGAAGATTTTGAAAAGATATTGCAGCGCCTACTGAAAAAGAAAATTTCAGAAAAATTACTGAGGAGAGATATGATCACATAAAGAATAATGATGCAACACAAAATGATGTTGAAGGTAAGCGAGAAATGTGCATCTCCTCATCCTCCTCATAATATTTAATAACAAAAAAAAAAAGAAAAATTTATCTCAAAATAATAAAAAGGCGGTTTACCATTAATTTCAAACTTCCTTTTATACATTGATCACAAGAAAACTATACAACTATATAATATTGGTTCACCTGTGGCTGAAACTCTTTTAAACAAAAAGACAATGAGTCCTTAATTGAAGACGAAGTTTCTCCTAATATTAATGATGAGAAAAAATTAAACGAGGAAACAATACCTCAGCCTATTATCTTGAATTCAAATAAATGAAATGTTCCTTTATATATATCTTACATAATATCTTATATATATTATATAATACCTTAGATGTCATTCATGAACTAGAAAAAATAAACGAACCAGATATTAACCCAGAAATTAAATACAGATACGATTTCTAGTTAAAAAACCGCATAAAAGAAGAAGAAGAAATATAATTACTTAGCGAATATACTTGCAACGGCGAATAGCTAATTGAGTCCTTGTTTTAAATTTGAAACCTCTTAATAAATTTATACTGAACGTACCTTTTAAATTTGAAGATGGACGCTCAGCATCCCGATTCCTACTACAGGTCTATTTTTGGCTCAATTTTACCTTAAGAACGTCTTCTTTTCAGTATCAATTAACAAAACCAGCTTAAAATACTTTCATTTTCGAAGAACATTATTT
>JABFQC010001443.1:0-19362 GCA_022817085.1 Psilanteris sp. ZL-2020 | reverse complement strand
TAAAAAATTTGATAAAATTTACCTAACAAAAATATATTTTCAAACCTTAAATTAACTTATTGTAAATAAATTGTCCTATATTAAATTGGTTTTACATATGTTTGGTTTTCGAAAATAGTGATAAAAGGTACATTTATATATTTTGTATGCAGAAACAAATTTTCAGATTAAAATAACATATATGCAAATGTTTGAATCTACGTTAAACCTAAAAATGTCATATTTACAATCATGTCAATGTCACAGTCAAAAATTTAAATTAAAAAAGTCAATTGTTCAATCAATATAAAACTGCCGTTGAAATAATCTAAAATTTTACATAAGTATCATGTTAATTTAAAAATGTGTTTAACTTGATATTACTCATACAATATTATTAATCATTATTCATGAATAAATATATATATAGTATTTTTTTTGAACAAAATACGCCACACCTTAACGTCCCGTAAAAAATATTAATGATTGGCATACGTGTAATTTTTTTTAAATTATATTAATGAAAAAAATTTAAAAACGTGTATAAATTTACAATTTTTTAACCTATTAAACAAAAATATATATATAATATAACGAAATTTGCAAAGTATTTTGATAGTATCATATTTTATCACAATTGATATGTATTATAAACAGCAATAACTTTTTGGTTATATATAAATGTAGTTAATAATTAATTAATACATATTTTTTAGTATAAATTGTATATAAAGGTAACATTATATATATATTATATATTTTAATTTTATCCATGTCTACGGTAAAGTTTTTACTATCTTTTTTTTCAATGTATAAATTTATCTATCCAACTTACTGTACTATTTTTATTTTTCGAAGAAGAAAAGTAATAATAATGTAGTGACAAATAAAATTAAAATATAAAAGATAGTTTACCATATTTTAAATAATTATTGTAACTATATACTTAGTATCATATATAATATACGTACACATATTATTAATATTATACGTTTATGACATATAATTTGAATAGATTTATTTATTCAAGTTAGAATAATAATTAATATTTCACTTCATTTTTATAACAGTAACTTTATTTTATAAGAATAACTTTGAATTATGATCGTAATGATTGTGATACTTCCACAAATGGAAACGTAATTTATTTTGATTACAAAATGTATAGCATTTATTAATGAAACTATGATGATTTTGTCGAAATATTTTTGCTATAAATCATCATTGGAGTAATTATTTATTAGTATTACAAGATTTGATCATAATATTATTTCCAGAAAATTAATATTTTAAATATTTATTTTTTTGTAAATTTAATTTTTTTAATTACTAAAATATCCAATTAATTCTTAAATAAAACCATTTAAACGCATTAAAAAATGTATGTATTTGATTACTATATATTGTTACTCTATTGAAAATATCATAAATATTAATATAAAATGTATATAAATTATATTCTTTATGATGTATTATCATTAACTAACTAAATATAATTTTTATATTTCATAGAGAAGACAGATATTAATAATAAATTGTTTATTCAATGAAACTACGTCAATATCGAAATGAATTAAAAAAAAACTTTCTACAAATTCTATAAATTCAGAAAATTTTTTTTAAATTACTGTTATTAATTTTCACAATTCTAAATCAAGATTGTTCTATATATAGTAGTATTATATATACGTTTTTATGATGAATCCGGATCATGTTAATAATTCAACTTAGCAGCATTTATATACATCAACAAGAGGGTGTGATATTTTAAATTTGTGAAACAGTAAAGATAACTAAAATAGCGTAGTAAGATAAGTTTGACTTGTTCCTTGATATAAAAACAACCCTTGTACTTTCCTTCGTCTCTCTCGGTCTATCCGTTTGTCTCACTTTCTTCCTCTTTCTTTCTCGCTTCATTTCCTCACACCCTCCCTTCTATCCAAGTACTGATCCGCTCCAATACCCCTTAACTCAAAATCATGCTAAAGTGTTTCATTGTTTCGTATCTAAACAATCATCTTTGTTATGCTTCTCTTACAATGCACTAAGTCTGAACATTGCCCTGGTTCAATGCATTCAAAAGATAAATTATCATCTAAAATATAGTAATTTGTATTTTACATGTAAGAATAAATATATTTCAACGCGAATGCTTCGCATAAGACACCACTTTTTTGTAATTTATCATATCCGATTCTACATTTACATCGTAAAACTAAAACTTAACTTCATCGAATATATCCAATGCAGAGAATATTAATGTGTAGATTAATGCATTTTAAATTCCATTTTTAAATAGAAGAATAATAAATAACTGTGACATATAACACAAAATCGAAACTACAAATAATTCTTTTATACAAAACATACATTAATAAATACTAAGATTTGCGATAAATAAATATTTATCACAAGATCTATGTTATAAGCTAATAATATAGTATAATATAAAATATTATTAAGTTTTAACGTTATTATTCTATTTTTTAAATAAACAATTTTCTGTTAAACTATATTATGAAATTAAATCGTGGAAAACATGATAACTACGTATAATTTGATCTATTTACAAAAATTGATAATGAATAAGATTGACCTATAACGTTAACATATCATATTAGAACTAAAACCATGTTTAAATAGACTGCGCACTCGATACATTACTAATTTGATTTATCGAAGTATTGAAAACGTTTGACATATCGAGGTTCTCGTGGTTACATCCTAACCTAGATTTATAACAATCTACCATTTCTACTATCCACTATAAAAGTACTCGAAATTACGTCGTACACACTTAAAGAAATGTCACGGAAAGTACCAGCGAAGAAACCAAATCGTCTGTTTAATAAAAAATCAAAGGAAAAAGAAAAACGACCAAGTAGTGAGTAAGCCAAATTAATTAATTTGGTCTCTGAATTTAAGCCATATAACTGTCTAAACAAGTTTGATTTCTATTAATAATTATGATTTTGTACCAAACATCGTGTTGTTCGTGTAGCAAAAAATAGTACAAATACGATTACGAGTATCTGTGTTATAATTGCACGAGAGTAAATTGTGCAATACATTTCTATTAGCAGAGCTAGCTGAATTAATTCAACTTAATACTTTTGATTTATAATACCGTTTAATCTGTATTTTGTTAACGCAATGAAGTACTTTTTGTTATTAATTGCGAATGATATGTTTTAAGTTTAGACCACTGTTATCCATTCACTTTTTAATTATATCGAAATTTATATAATTAACTGTTATACGTTTAATTTAATAATAATGCACATAACTAAACTGCTGTTGCATGTACATAAATTTTGAATTCGAAACATATGCGTGTTAACATACATTACATAATCACTAATATAATTTTGCTCAAATCTAACAATACAATTTATTCTAAATATCTGAAACGCGTATACAACACTTGGAAAGGGAACTCGTTTCGCCAATTTTATTATGAAGAAATTATGCATTTTATTCTACGTCGTGCATAATAGAAAAATATTCCATTCACTACAATAGAAAAAGACTTTAAATTTGATTGAACAATCTATTATAATAATATAGTACGTACATACATAAACGAAAACTACGCAGTTTATAGAATCAACTATAAACTGAGCAAAATTAAACATGAACAATTACTATTTATAATACGATCTGGGACTTTTAAGCGACAAATCATAAAATTTGGTCTTTTTAACAGAAAAAATTAAGATGTTTTACATAGAAATTTACTGATTTATCTGAAAATATTACTGCTAAACATAGTAAATTTCACGCTTAAAAGTCCAAGCTCGTATTATAAGTAGTAAATTTTCATATATAATTTTTCTCAGTGTAGCGAACAAAAAACGAGTACTCGGAATAAGAATATAAAATTTAAAAATGTATCGTATTGTTTTCAATTGTTTATTCAAATTCACTTAGTTCCAAGTCAAAAATCAGAAACACAAATTCCACTTCTCATTCACTAATAACCTGCAAAGCTAATTTAAATGTATAATAAGAAACTGAATAACCAACGCAACTAACAAACAAATAGTTCAAAATCTAATTGAATCATAATTATTATATTCAAAACAGCATCGCTCTGTACTGCAAAATGCATGTATATAATGAAAACGTCTTAATGTAAGACACCAAGGGTTTAACACGAGGCACTTGCGCATCTTATTAAGTCATTGTCGTCTTGCATTAAGACACCTCCATCACTGCTAAAAAAAGTGTCTTAAAAAAGTTACATTTAAGACACATAGTGTCTTATTTAAGTCACCAGGTGTCTTAATAGAAAACATTGTGCATTTGATTAAGACACTTCGGTGTCTTAATTAAGTCACTTTGTGTGTTAAATAAGACACCTGTACTGTATGTTTTTAGCAGTGATGACACGTACTTTTGCACTGTAGACGAGCGCGCGAATCAATCCACGAAATCGTCAAGTCAAAAATGAGTTGCAATTTAAGTGGCAAAAAATGAGTTGCAAAAGACTCGTTGCAAGCATCCGAACGTCATCGGGACCAACTTGCTAATAAACCAAATTTGGCGCAGGTAACCGGTACGGGTTATCGTCGCGGGCGCAGGCCGCGCTCACGGCCTTTGTGGAGGACATCGTGGACAAGACCCTGCAAAACGCAAAAAAGTTTGCAAACGACGCGGGCAAGCAGCAGGTCAGCCGAGAAGATTTGGAGAAGGCCCTGCAAAAGCTTTGCGAGTGCGATCAAAATCTGTAAAGCGACGTCGAGTCGACATCGTCCGGCCCCCGTCCGCTCGCCGTCGCGTATCCCGTTCTACATTTACATTCATTATGTATTCGTTTCTCATATCCGTCCCATTATGGCTGCTTATGCAAAGTCCGATACGATCGACCAAACCACCTCGCGTTGTTGCACGAACAAACATTTGATTCGACCTTTTGCGCGGCTTTTCGTTACGCCCGTCATCTTACACGATATGTAAATATATATATATAAATATATATATATATATATATATATATATATATGTATATCAAAATTGCAAAGCACCCGTCCGATAGAGCAAAGCGCGTACGCGTTTAATTGTTAGTTAGGTTGGCGCGATTCCACGGACGCCTCCGCGAACGAGATACGGTTACGGCTTACAACGTCACCTCGTGCGCCGGATACTTATAATTGATAAGATGAAATCAAATCGATAGACCTCGTTCTAAAATCGTCCAACAAACTGCGTCCCCGATCGCGCCGGCATCACGCGCTCACGAACCGGAGAAACGATCGCAAATGCACTCGCAGGTTGCGCCTTTTAACATCAAAACGCGCGGGAGAAATTGCGGCCGGCGATGAATGCCATCAGAAGTCATAAATTAAAAGTCGTTTTATTTGTTTTGCGCCGAGCAAATCGGTCGGCTGAAAAATGGAGCGAAAAATGCCGAGCCAACGCAGTCGATACAAATTTATTTTTGGCGAATCATTTCTGCGGCGTTTCTCGTTTCGATAGGAAAAAATCAATCCGCGGTAATGGAAAATGAAACGACGTTGAGAAAAAAAATCGATGCGTCGACGCGACGAGTCCGCGCGCAATGCCTCGCAACGTTTCTTAAATTCTTTCATCAATCAAAACCCAAAAGCAAATAATTTCATTACCACGTACGTATATTATATTATAAATCAAAACGCGAATGTAATTAATGCCGGCGTAATTAGATTTACGCGCGAATAACATGATTAATGAATGTTACAAACAGCGGTTTTTCAAATTTATTTCATTTGCGATGCAAATTAATCTTTAATATTAATTTCAGACGTATAATGTCACGCGGCCTTAATTTTTAATATTATGTTTCGCACGCGACGGAAGCGCGTTGCGGATTAATCACTATCAATTTTATTCGCGCGTCTAACCATTAACCGCTTGGTATAATTGACGCAAAAATGAAACCAAATTATATTATAAGTAAGTACGATCGCGTTAATCAATTCAAATTTCAATGATTTACTCCCGCGGTGTTCAGTACCGACGCAATTTTGAATTTAAATCACGCGAGGCGATTCCGCGTCTTTATTCTTTAAGGCAAATCTACTTCTTAAGGTTTTGTCTATTAACATATTTTTTGAAGCGCAGGCTACGTACTTAGGAAGAAGTTAAATTGCCGAATTTGTTCAAAGTTCAGACAAAATATTCCACGTGATTCCAAATTGCTTACTTCATGAAAGTAAATTTATGCGCGTTCATAAATCGCGGCTTTTTATGGATTTGTGTTTAAGAATATAAAACAAAAATTATGAAATAACAAATTAACAGACGAAAGTTTATAATTGAGCACAAAATATTAACAGCCGTCAATCACACGTAACGGATATTTAATTGTATTTTATTAAATTAATAATGTAACGAATTATTGTATATACCATGTACTATATTAAATTTGAATTATATTTTAAGCGTTTGATTTTTTATTTCGCATTGAATCTCTTATACATTTAAATGTTCATTTAATTTTACCCGACGTGAACCATTGAATTATACTTACAAACATTTGATTTCCAAATTATTTATACCAAACCGGCGTTTAACGCCATTATTCTATGCTCGTGTAATTTCGCCATCGTATGCCATTTATAATTATTCGAAATTTAACTATTTGGTGATAATTAAATTTTGAAATTAATCAATATTTAAAATGCAACTCTTTTTTCTAAGCTTATTGATTAATGAACGGCAATCCAACATTGTTCCAAACTGCAAAGGCTCCTTAGTTTGAGCTTGAAACAATGTTATATAGCATTTTCACACATAACGGTGTATGGGGTTGCAGCTTTATCGAGCTTCGTGCAATATTTATACGCCTCGCTCTTGTTTCCCGAGCATGGCAGCTAAAGCTATCGTGAATTTCGTCACGTCTGGATTTTTAATCTTTCGAGTTACTATATCAGTTTGGTTTAAGAGAGCATTTATTTTCTCGTTGAAGAGAAAATCTACTTCAAAATGCCATGTAGTTGTAGTAAAACATGCATCCGTTGCAAAATGTGCAAAGGAACAAATTTTTTATTATAAAATATCTTTCTCCGACTTATAAAAACGTGAAATCCTTATCGTTCGAACATTGCGACGTGGTCGAGCGTTCTGAATTAAACATACAATCGCTTACAGAAAAAAACCGTCATTAATAATGGCAGCTGATTGTACAACAACCGAAATTTGAATACGTCATTTTTAATTGTCATTCAATAATTATACCAGATAGTGTATAACAAATTATTCGTTTAAATGGAAATTAAATGATTATTGTCTTTCGTAATTATAATTCCTCTTATGTGATTATTAAAGCTACCCAAGTAGAAATTTCTCGAGTAACTCGCGAGTTACTACACTGAGAAAAAAGTTACAGTATAAATTACTATACTTTCTGACATTGGCAGACTAATTCAATAGATGTATAGAAAATTACTACATCATAATGACAACTTTTTTTACTTATATAGTAAAATTTTTTATATAGTATAATAAAACTGAAAGGAATTTTGACACATTTTTGTTACATCGTATAATAAATATTCTTTTAATGGTATACACAGAAAAAAAAGTTTGTCATATTTAGTCAATCTTTGACTAACGTAGTCAACAAAAGTGTTAATATACGAACAAGCGATCTGATTGTCATACATTGACAATAAAAATATTGAATAAGTCAATTTAAGGTTAAAGGTTGACAACATTATTGACAAATTTAGACAATTATATTTATCGTTGATATATTCGCTATTTCAGACAATCCTACTTTTTTCTGTGTAGTAATTTTTTAAATATCCTTCAAGATATCATTCGAACGGCAGAAGGTAAGGTAATTTATATTATATTTTTTTTCTCCATGTAGAAATTTTATATACAAATTTTCTACATTGAAAAAACATATTGTTAAATTTAGTCAATCTTATAGTAGTAATATACGAACAGACTGTCTGATTGTCATACATTGACAATAAACTTGTCTAATAAGTCAGTTTATTGTTAAAGGTTGACAACTTTATTGTCAAAAATTGACAATTCTATTTACCGTTGATACATTAATTGTTTCCGACAACGCTAGTTTTTTCTGTGTAGTAACTCACAAGATACTTCATAAATTTTTACTAGGGTTAGTTTGACGTGACCAATGAGTTTAAATAATATAAAATACAACAAAAATGAATAAAATTTATTTAAAAATATATAAAAATAAAAAAATCTAAATTTTAAATTGAAATTTAAAATGTAAATTTTAAATGTCTCGGTTTTGATGACATTAATTTACAGAATATGGATTTTACTGTCTTTCATCGTTCCTTCAAATCAACTTGTGCCAGCTGTCAAAAATGCAGAATAGTTAATATCGATATTCGATATAAAGGTCACGTTATGTAATGTATTACATTTCCAGTGAATGACTTGCTGGTTGCGGATACGATTCAAACTGTATTTACGGAAACTTCAATTAGTTATATTTAGACGTCTATTATTTTTTTTTCTCTTGTTCAATGCAAATGCAAAAATAAATATAATCAATTATATTAAGTTTGATTTTATTATATACAAAGTAACAAAATGGAAGTTTTAATTTTAAATTTTAATTTAAATTTAAATACATTGTATTTTTAGTATTTTTTTATTAAATATGTGTAATAATTAATAGCCTGTTTTAAATTTAGAATCTAAAATTTATTCAATTATCTTTATATTCAGTATTCGAACACAAACAATTTATTTGTAAACTTTTTAATTTCTTATGAACCAATGACCTATTATAACCGCAAAGAAAATACCACACTGAGAAAAATATAATCGATAATATTACTGTTTTTAAGAGTAATAAAGAGACGTATACATTAAAAACCCAATAAACAAATAAAACTGACTATATTTTCTTTCTAACAAACCCAATTGCTGGTCTCGAATAATTTTATTAAATCTGTAATTTATCCAGATTAACCGTTATGTTTTTAATATGTTTACTATTAAAAAGCAACAAAATGTTGAGTTATATATATATTCCAGTGAATGCAATAATTAAATAAAAACTGTCCAATAATTTCAACAACTACAGCAATGCGTATATATTCTAAAGTACTGAAAAAGTTATTGATGAAATTTGCCAAAAATTTATTTTCCAAGAAAAACCGTCAGCTTTTTGTATTCCCAACAGAATGGTTGCTACCAAGAACGTTATCAGAATGTTTGAACGATCTAGCGTTCGTCATTTTCTGTATATACAGATTTAAAAATGTTCAAAAATTCGTATATTAACTTTTGATAAATTGTTTATAAAAAAGTATACGATACAAATATTTATAATTATATTAATTTAAATTTTGTTCAATTTTACAATATAAAATAAAGTGATAAGTTAATTAATTAAAACAATGCCGAGAAAATAAATCTTGCAAATGTTTCAATATAATTATATAGAATGTATACCTTAAGAATTAAATATTAAATGTTGAATAATAATGATCGAATATATATATATACAATTTAGTAAACAATAGAAAAAATGTATTTTAAAAACTTTAAAAAAAAGTTTAAATTAACCCATCGTAACCCGTAGACAGATAATTTGAAAATAAGTTAGTAGTTAAGATATATGTATAATTTATCAAGTGCTTGACTCTTTTTGTATTATATTCGCGTCTTCTTTTAAACTTCTGTATTATACAAGAATATATTATTATTCTCATCTTCATTAACGGTTTCTCATTAAGTGCATCTCATATTCAGATTTTCATATTCTTTGTTCGAAGTACCATTATTTTTCACTTTCAGTTTATTCTTTAAATCTCTGTGAAAAAGAATCACTTGAAAATATATCTAACAATTTAAAAATACAATTGAAGTGAACAACAAAACTTTCGCTCAATTTTTTTATTTTATATATTCTACTATTTAAATGTTTAAAATTATGCTTTTGAAATACAAAATGATAAACACGTTCAATGAAATGATAACTACAAAAAAATTTATGACAGCCATTTAATAAATTTTACCATTAACGCCTAATTTATCTAATCAATTCTGCAACAGAGATAAACAATTTGCATTGCAAACTTTTTTTTTTAATAGAAGTAAGAATTTTACTAAGAAAGTTCAAGAAGTAAAATATGATTCATCTCTTTTGGGAATAATACGTTATGTTTTATTCCCTAGAAAGAATGTTCCTCTCCCGAGAAGTTATTTTATCTCCCTTGACGCAAGCTACATTCTATTTCCTCTGCGTTCAATGCGCCATCTACTGTCATGAATAATAAACCACTGGAACTGAACGTGCCGATCGTAACTCGCAACAACCCTATAAAATTTGGAAAAATCATCTTGCTGTCATTCGCGGTATTTAACTTACACAGACAAACATTAAAAACAACACTTAATATTTACGTTAAGTATATTTTTTATTGTTCGCGGTATATTTTGAATAATTTATTATTAAGAAGTTTGTTATTTAATTTATATAATTAAATTATTTAACAATATATAATAAGGAGTGTTCTGAACGAAATATTTTTGAAACAAATCGGAAAACTTATGAATATACATTTTTTTAAAAGAAATTTAATATTCCATTTGGAGGAATAAACTTATTATTAAAGAATATATCAATAAATAGGAACACTTGAAAAATACTTCTAAAATAATGTTTTTCGCAGAATATGCTGGTTTTTTAAATTTTAATAATGTCAACTTTAAGAAAATTAAAACTACAACTACAATACAGTTTATTAAGTGTATAATGTATATTTAATTCAAATTTAAAAGTTGCATAAACCGAAATTATTTTATATAAGATTTTATTTGCAAAAAGGATCATTTTTAACATACAGTAAAACAGCATTTCCTTGAAAATTATTCAATAAGAAAATTATGTAAATATGAACTTATTTAAGGTAAAAATTTCATTTTACGATCTCCTCTTGAAAAATGACATTATTTTAAAGTGATAACCTTTTATCAACGCGTTTGAAACAAGGGAATTCCCAAAGCTATGTATACATACGTAAAGACTATCTACTTTATATATCCATTATTGTTTAATAACCTAAACAGTCTAAACGTAACCTTGGAAACTTCAAATTCTCGGTAAAAATGTTACTTAAAAATATTGGTACCGATTAACAATTAAACATATTAATTATAAACTAAGCCAAATAATATAACATTCAATTTAAAGAGAAAATATATTCTGTAGAAAAGTTAAAATTTAACCAGCGTTTAATAGAGATGTATATGACTTTTTTGAAATTAAAAAGTTATAATACACTGCGTAGTGAACTTTATCGGAATCGCGATTGCTAAAATGTAAACTGCACAATGATATTTATCGACAAAGTTGAAACGACAATAGCATTCACCTTCGTACCGCAAGGTAGTGAAATATTCCAGTGCGATGCCAATCCGATTTTTCGCCGTCATTGCCTTTGATGTCAGAAACCATATTCATAAATGATTTTGGCATCGAGATTTAATAGCAAATGGTGGATCAATGCTATATCCCAATTATTTATTTATTAGCAACATTAGAGCCAAGATATAAGAAGTCGTTGATGCAAATGCAACATGGATATATTACAACATTTCTCTTTCAAATTTGTTACGCATAATAAATCTTTACTGGATTTGAAAAATACTACAAATAATTATGCAAAATAACTATAACAGAATTCAACTAACGATTCTCAAATTCTATAATTTTGAACGCTATACTTTTTATTTAATATAATATTTTTAATAAAAATAAATTATATCAATACGAAAATACATTTCATTTTAAAAAGAATACATTTTGTATAACAAAAATGTATTAGATTTATGTTTTATAAATAATTACGAACAACAGTTTTTGCAAATATTTTTTCAAATAAGGTTTCCATATTACATAATGAAGGGATACGAAATTAAATTGAATAAAGCAGTATAATGATAATTTTCAATTTTCAAAGTTTATACAGTAAATTCAATAAATTGAAAATTCGTATATTTGTTACATTGTTATCAATTTTGTTTTTAAATATACTTTTGCCAAATGAGTTCTTAATAAAACAAACAATTTTACTTTAACAATTTCAAATAATTACAAAATATTCTAAATAACTTTAACTTGTAAATTTATAAAAAAACGTTTATTAAATAGTTAATAATATATAATAGATATAATTAAATCATATTAACTTTAAAGAAAATAAATATTAATTATATCTAAAACATCAGAAGTTTGAACAGTTTGCGATACCGCAGTGATTGAACTCATACCACCCTCAATTGGATGAAAGGAAATGTAAGACAAATTTTACGAGGGATAAAATGGAATCAATAAGTTTCCAATCAAATTCCTTTTTTTCTCACAGATTAAATTAAAGATATTTTAATCTTTCAAGTCCTCGTTTAAAGTACATAATAATCAAAATATAACATAATAAAATCTGATAAATCATGACAAATACACAAAATATTACAATAATAAAATTATTTGATATATATTCCATACATAGTTTTCCTTTAATACAATAATTAAAATAATATAAAAAGTCTCAAAGCGTCCAAACAATTTATAATGAATTATTTCTGATTCTCCTAAGTATGTGAAAAATTAGCTCAATCATCAATATCTTTTAATTATAAATTGTTGCGGTGAGAAAGCGGCGTAATGTTAAATCAAATTAAACGCATATTTTATAGATTAAATCACAAATTTTCCGTATGTTACTTAAACAAGTTTGAAATTCTCTGTGAAAAACATGTTTAGTTGTTGACGTAGTAACGCAATTTAAGAATAAACGCAGGAAATACATATTATAAGTAAGGGAGAAAATATCAGTTTCAAACTGAGTTTACACCTATGAAATCTGTCTTGCACGTTCAATCTACTTCATAGGATAAGAATAAAATGCTATAAGATATTTTTGGATATGCATATGCTTAAATTTAAGCATAAGAGCATTAATCTGGAAGTTTGCGAATACGTTACTTTTAACTTTGTTTAATACAGTTTCTATTATATTTAACAAAGAACGAAAAACGTATAAACAAGAAGTACTTATTTATGAAAAATAATTATTGTACGTACACGTTTAATAGAGATCAAATTAAATTACTTTAAACTCATGAATTACGGAACCATTTTTGGAAGTTAAAACTAGGTTACACTGAATGAAAGTAATTGGTATTTTCATCGCAGAGCAACAAAATCAGAGGTTTGACGTTACTTTATTCATACTTCTTATTTGGCAATATTCTATATAATTGATAAATAATTAAATGAAAGATCAGGTTTTTACCTCTGCTAATCAACATCATTATATTTTATATATATATGTATATATATTATATATATGTGCAAATGAGAACTCGCTCCATTTAGGCCCATTGTTACGTGTTTGCAAAATAGTTTTTTTGAGCAAACGGGGAAAACCTTTCCCCCTTATGAACGCTACTGCGAGAGAGGGGGCTTCACCCCCTCTTTTAAAAAATTTCACTAAACTAACCTACGAGTTCGGCATTGTCCACAACAACGACAACGGGCTTCAATTTAACGTTGCGTAAAGAAGAAAAAATATATGTCTTCATATGTCCTCAACTGCTGAATTAGATATATGTATATATGTATATTTATGTATTATTTAATCGCGATAATAATTAACGTAAATAAATGTTTCTGTTGACAATAAATCGTTATTCTTGCAGGTTTTAGTACTTGTTATATATTCTCTATAAATTAAAAATTTAATGTAAACTAATTTTGTTCATTCGTGTGTTATTTAATTGAAACATTTTTTAAATTTATGGAATTATAAATATTTGGTATGTTTAACAGTATAATAATAATATTAACGTCGTAACTGGATGAATATCATTTCCATTTCGATCATCACTGTTAAAACATCATCTATTTTCCTTGTTTAACACATTGTTCATAAAGTTGATACGTTGCTTTAATTACATATACATTTGATTAAGTATAATTTTCCAAAATATTTGTATGAAGCACATTACGTTTACATTATATTCATATCTTGAAAAGTTGGCAATTTATGAAAATAAAGAATTGTATAATTAGCACATAAAAAATGTACTGTTAAAATAACCAGTGTGTAAACGTATTATAAAAATTGTTAAATGAATAATATTCTTTCGGCAAGAAATGAATTTTTCGAGAGATCTCATTGTTTGAAAAATGTATTGCAATTTTTGCAATTGTATGCAATTATATTTTGCACTTGATGTGAAATAAACTTTTTTATAAATGCAATAGCTTCGTAAAAATAGTTATACCTGACTTGTTGCAAACTGTCTATGCTATAAATATATATTATTCATTTTTTTATCATAAAATAAAATAGATTTCTCTATGTATATTTAATAATTTCTATAATATTGAATCTGTATTTTTTTAAATTAAATTTACTGCTACTAATACTTCTACATACACACACATATATAATGGCTGTATTATAAATAATATAACATAAATATTGTAATTGTAATAAAATATACATTCTTATAACTCAACGGCAGCTTAAGTGAAAAAAACGACTGTATATACTTCTGAAAAATAAAGATCAAACGTCAAATCTTAAAACTATATTATATAATAAATAAAACTACTCGGTTGAAATTTCAATATCAATTTTTAATGAGAATTGATCTACGTTTTGACGTACTAAGCATTCTGAGACAAAAAAGTTACATCTTTCGAACTATAAATATTCATACAGCATCGTGGCATCGAAGATAACATAAAAGACTGTCATTCTTTAATACATAAGTTCAAACGCGAAGTGATTTTTTATGGCAAATATTTTCTTCACAACCGTAAAAAGTTTGCAATTGGTGTAAATGTTTTCAATATTTAGGGCCATTCCTTTAAAGATTTTTTCATTCGCAATCCGATTACCAATGGCTCTTAATAAAATGCACATTTCTACACGTAGAAAAAAGTTACATTATAAAGTACTATACTTATAGCTTTATACGGATTTCATGTTTAGTATTATAGAAATTACTATACTTTATCGAAATTTTGTCTTATAAAATATAGCTAATTTGTCTAAAAGATATTGCATTGTATAGAAGATGAATAATAATTTTAGAAATATTTTGTTCCAAATCCCTGAAATACCATAATGTATAGTCTTTTTTATCATAACATTTCCCTCCGTGTGTTACACGGAGAAAAAAGTATAGTAAAAATTTACTATACTTTATGGTAAGGCAATCGTACAATACTCTTTTCTAGAATTTACACTGAGAAAAAAAATCTTTGATAATACTATTCTGGTTATGGTGAACATGTTTTATTGTATACATTAGCAGATTTTTGTAACCATTACTAGAATTCTGGAAGTCGTTACAATAATACATTCTTAGCTTTACCAAAATGATCATGTCATAGAAAATTGTGTAATGATTACCATAAATTCTGGTAATCGTTACCAGAAATTATTCTCTGTGTAATAGAAGAAATAATAAAGAATTAAATAAAGAAAAATATTATAAAATCCTGACAAATTTTACCATACTTTATGATACAGTTTTTTAGGATTATAATATGTTTATTTATAAATATTAAATTCTGAAAAAACGTATTTTACGACTACCGTACCATAAAGTATAGTAAATTTTTACTATATTTTCTCCGTGTAAGAAAAACCCAAATAAGTAACCAAAAATTACACTCAAATGCGAAAGCATGTGCACGAGTTGTTAACTGCGAATTAAAATAAATAAGCAATAAGTAATGCATAATGCGAAAATCGATGCATCCGGAAGCCATTGTTGAAGCTCGAAAATGAAAACAGAAATTAAACGACAGCTTTAAACGCGAACGTGAGAATTATGCTTCGGAACTAAATCACAACATTCGGGTAACGCAAAATGAAATGAGTAATCACCATGAAATTCGACAAATGAAACAGTTGGAATATACGCTAACCCAGATGCACCATTAACCCAAAGCTCATCAAGATAGTATTATCTTACTACGTAATGCCAACTATCTTGATAACGCGCGGCATGGCAAATCTTACGAAGCTTTTCAGCACACACGTATTTGTCATACGTGCGCCTAGCTGGGCGTGTGTTTTATTCGCATATTACATGTATAAATGTCTGTATTGGGGAAAGCTGCCTAGCCTAGTTACTAACTACACAGAGGAAATAATAATGGCTCGGCTTAGCATGTTTGTGCAGCCATTTTCCATCTCCTTGTACAACATAATTGACAGGAAGGTGGATTATACAATGAGATGGAGCCGCGACGCTATTTGCAAGTCTGTCGCCCGAAGAGACAAATTCATCGCGAAGCTAACTTTCCTGTGAAATTCGATCAAACGATAATGTTATCTCGCAATATAAAGTCCAAAACTGTAACTCTTTAACTGGCATTTCAAACCCTACATTCGACGCTTTATTAATTCGTTACTATCGGCTTGACTGTGCCAAATAATTGCTAAGCAACTACTATTTGAGTTCGCGTCTTTTTACAGTGATCGATCAATTAGTTCGTAAGATATCGTGACGCGTTTATTTAGTAGCGCGTTTTTGAAACGGTTAGACTTATTAATAACGAAAGGGTGTGCGCAAGCATGAAAAATTATATCGATCTTCGATTCGTTTATATACATTTTTTAACTTATTTCGAAATATAGTGAAAAATTAAAAAATAGGGATTTTTATGGTTGCGCTGAAATAGTATATATATATTATTTTATTTGTCACTTGGAAATACGTTTTTTTATTTACTAAGTGTTATTTTAAACAATTGAAATAAATTTTAAAAAAATATCATCGGCTATGTAATTGTGCTACATTTTTATCTATTTATATATTTGATGCAAAATGTTGGGTGAAATTTTAAAAACATAAAAGTCGATTGATGGGCAGTTCCGATATTTCAATTACAACTATAAATCTTTTTCAACGTCAAATAATAAACTTTCATTTTATTTTAATTAAAGTTCCATTAAATAATTTGAAAACGATATCAGTTCAATAGTTCGTGTCAAATCAATGTACGTATTTACACGTTTTATCTATATTTTTGTTGTCAATAAAATTACCATTGGAAATAAAATCTGCACGTGTAAAAAATATATATCCGTAATAAAAACATTATTTAGATTAATACGAACGAACGGATGAACTACCTTCGAGTGATTGAAATAATTCATCGCCGTATGTTACACTGTGCAATTAATTAGGCGATCAAATCGTGTTAACCATCACCAGTGCTGATCGAAATCAGAATACAAATAAAGACCTTGTTAAAGGATTAATCGGCGCATTAAATCGTACGCTTTTCACTCGACGCTTTTCAATTCTAGTTCTATTTATTCGCAACTTAAATGATATCAATATCCCACAAAAACATCGCGTGACATAAAAAATTAAAACTTTTCAAACAAACGAACAAATTCAAATTGTTGATTTTTTATTAACCATATATCATTGGGTCTTTCGTGAGTTAATTATGAATACTATTACCGTCAAATTAAAATGTCAGTTTGTAATGAAAATAAATTTATGACATTGCAACGAAG
Organism: Psilanteris sp. ZL-2020; assembly: GCA_022817085.1. Taxonomy (NCBI): domain Eukaryota; kingdom Metazoa; phylum Arthropoda; class Insecta; order Hymenoptera; family Scelionidae; genus Psilanteris; species Psilanteris sp. ZL-2020. The sequence continues at coordinate 1,843 of JABFQC010001443.1, read as the reverse complement.
AAATATTTAAATGTGTGTATATATATTAATAAACAAAATGACTTTATTTAGTTATTTACTATCCGTATAATTATAATTGGCATTTATTGTCAGTAATTGGTACATAAATTATAAATAGTAATTTGTAAAATTTACATCGATTTTCAAAGTTAACGTGAGAGTTTTTATCGTTTATTATTGCCTAACAAAAATTTTAATTCTAAACCTATACATTTTCTCATTTGTTTTATTTAACATTTCATCAAGAAATAATAATATTTCTTTAGTAAATATATAAAGTATAACAACATATATATATGTATTCAAAAATGTTTGAATATAACAAAAGTTTGAAAAGTATGTAACAAAAGATTACACTATCATGAGTTAATTCAGAAATAAATTTTTCATTACCTATTTCCGGACTAATATTTTTTCCGTTTTAATTGCGTAATACTTTATTAAATACATTTAACGAAGAAATTTGAACTCGTAATAAATAATAAGCAACAATGAATAAATCTTAATAAATCTAGCAGATGATATCAACGAAGAAATATCTTTTAAAAATTATGACAGACACTATTCTCAGAGAAAAATATTGTTTAATTAATTAAAGCCGTAAGGCAACTTTCTCAGTATAATAATTTATACTTTAATTAAGTAATGAAATTGTGTTTATTTATATACTGAAACACAAAGATTATTGTAACAAATAAAATCGATTGAAATTACGAACATACAAATTCAATCAATTAATTAAAATGAACATATATATAATTTAATATTAAATGAAAATTTTATTTTACAAAAGACAAAGAATATAAATTCGTTAAAAATTGATTTATATAACAAAAATTTGTTTTAAACTCCTCTCGTGAATGTCACCATAAAATATACTTTCCTGAATAATTTTATTCGTAGTATACTTGAATGACGATCACGACGACTGAGTCTCGAAAAAACCTTCCTACCAAAAGCAAAAAATTGGCAACCATCATCCAACGGCGACACCCTGTGGTGTTTCGATTATAAACTATACTTAGTTTTATGTGTTTTATAAATAATTCTTAATAAAACTTTTGCTTTAAATTGCATATAAATCATACGAATTAGACTATATAAATGTTTAATTCATTATATAGTATTCAATATTTATAATACATCAATAGTTTTTTATATTTTTTCGTATTACAAGAAATCAATTATATGTAATATATGTAACTATGTATACATTATATATATTTATTGCAAATTTAATAAAATAATCAATTCATATATTTATGATGTATTTTTGTTATGCCCAATTTGTATTGCAGAATATTATAATAATGTAGTTTCATAGCAATTATTTCAAAATGTATAGTATGGTGGAAAATGTTAAGTGTAATTTGTATTGTATATAGAAATATATAAGAAGCGTATACATATAACATCAAGCCCATATTTATATGCATACATTACGAGCAATATTCGAATAGAGAACAGATTCGACACTGCCCATTTATCTTTAGGCAATGTTTATTTTCGTGTATATGATGCGAATATTTATGCACTCTCGTAATATTAATATTGTGTCAGCACACTTCTCCTCTTCTAATACTCGTACATCTAAACTATTGAAATGTAGATTGTATGAAATCAAATAGCAACTTAAATACGAAATTTAAATATAAAAATAGAAAACAACTCAGATACGTATATACATGTATAATTTAATAACATTATATTTTGATGTGTAAATTTTATCTTTTTTATATATTGTAATAATTGTTACATTATTCAAATCAAAATCAAACTTTATAAACATTTGACTCTGCTAACATTTTTATTTTATTATTATAAATATTGTTATATTCCATAT
>JABFQC010001442.1:0-19374 GCA_022817085.1 Psilanteris sp. ZL-2020 | reverse complement strand
ATATAGCGTTATACGTATTATATAAACACAACAGATACTCGTACATATCATCAACATAAGAAGCAACCATGGAACTATATTTATTGTATTTATAGTTAGATCTATGTGATTCATTGTCTAGTCTTCTAAAATCAGTTAACCGGCTAGATTGCGGTTAAACTCGCTCCGTAGAGATTTAGTTCGTTATATCAGCACGCATATTAACACGAAAATTAATACTACAACTACTTCCATCAACACGTTTGTTTCTAATTTATATGATTAATCGATTAATATTTATACGATTAATTTCATCAATTTTACAGACTATTCAAACATGTATCCTTGAATCTAATTTAAAATGCAATTTATGCTATTAAAAACGTTTCAATTAGTATTATTATTGTGCTCCTTCAGACTAATTACGTTAAAACTAGTATATAATCACTTAATAATGGAATATATATCATAACTGCAATCTTACATTTTTCACTTTTGTTTTGTAATATGTATGCACAAGTTTATATAAGTACACATTATAAAATAATGGATCATTTTTTACATGTAGAACAAAATTTTGTTGAAAATCTGTGTCAGAGTATTTTAATATTACCATATCATTTTTTACTCATAATAATTCCTACTTTTTATTTTATCCAGTTTCTTACTTAGCACGGTATGTTTATATATATTAAGAACACGTTTACTTTTTTTTTTGATACAATAAAATTACTTATATTCCAAAACATATTTTACAAAATTATGAAAAAATAATCTATTTATAATATCGAAATATTAAAACACGTTGTACAAATCAATAAATTAATTTATTTCAATTTACTTTTGACTTCAAAAATGTTGAAAAAAATGTCATATCATTATATTACTTTTTTAATTATATTCGTAAAGGGATACGTATTTGACAGATTTGACGAATAGGTTAATAATTGTACATTATTTACGTTTCAAATTTTAAAGTATATATCGATTATACCAATCAATCACATATTGCTATCCATGAAATTAAATTTATAAAAATATTACACTCTAAGACAATACCAGTATGATTGCTTTACAGAAATACGACCCGTCTGCCGAAGTTAAGTTTGACAGAGCAAACGAATACAGTTTCAACGTTGGTTTACAAAACGACAGTTCCAAAAAAGTAATTTCAAGACGTGATTTATGGAAAATATTAAATAAACAAAAACCCTTGATTCCATCTTTATGCATAAGCATTTTCATACACTGTATTTGGTTATATATTATTTTTATAAATTTATTACCTACACAATGTTCAAACAGTTCTGTTGTAACAAAATATATGTTTGTATGCGATCGAGATTGAGCATCGTCCTACGTCGGTGGTAATAGATGAGGTGGCTTGAGCTCGAATAGAAAGTGTTAGTTCGCTATTGTCAGAGCTGTGATAATAGTTACTCTCAAATACGTGTAGCTTTATACTTGAGTATGCAACAGTCGAAGGTACCGCTTTCTAAAGGATGCGTTGAAAAATAACAAGTGTCATTTATAAAGCAAGATTGTATCGTTATGTTATGTTTACGTAAAAAACAAGACAATTTTCTTTTTAAAAGTAAACCATTCAATAGAATAATATCTTAATGAAAAATCTTATTTGTATTTATGTTCGATATCTAGAAACTTTTAATAAATATATTGATATATATATATATGTATTATAAAGTATTTAATTTAAAGTTTGTTCCTCACCTTATGATTTTTTTAGTGTTTAATTTTTGTTTATATTGTAATATATAAAATTCATAAAATCAGTGAAATATTCATAAACGAATGAATGCTATTGTAATTATATCAAGAATAATCGTAATTAGATTTAATAATAGTTTACTATTATTCGAATTAGTACTTTTTTTCTCGTTTTTAAGAATTATGTATACTGTATTACTGCTTAAATTATACACGTTGTAATATTAAAGTTTGAAAGTCATACATATTTTTGATTAATTCATTTTTTAACAATATTTTGTTAAAATAAAATCTAAAAGTAAACAGCTACGATTCCAAAATTAATAACGATATTTATTTCAACATTTAAATCTAAATAATTTAATTTCTTTATTTTTTAGTAAAAAATACATGCGCAATTTTATTTAATACGAAAAATTTTAATATTTAATGTATACAATAAATTTCATTCAAAGTGAATAATCTATTTGCTTATATATAGTTTAAAATAAAATCGAATATATATTTTTATTTAGTATTAATATCAAACAAGAACGTTATTTTAATTAAATTATGTATACATTCATATTACACAATTAAAATATAGAATTTTCAAATAAAAAATGAAAATTCTTTATGTATAATGGTGATTATAAAACATTTTGATGTGCAGCTAAAATAATTATACATTTTGTGCTAATTATATTGATCAATAAATAATCGAGGTATCTTAATTTTTAATTGAAATCATAAAGGGAATGATAAATTTACAATTGCGTACTTTATCAGTAGGATCAAATTAAAAAAATGTACTTGTAATTATAGTTTATGAATTCACGTAAGAAAAAATCTGGGTCAGAAATAATAGTATCTTTGTGAATGTAAATTAGACAGAATAGAGTAAAGCTGCAAATAGCAATATAATATAAGAAAGTTTGTATTTGAGAAAATTCTCCAAAACTTATATTTTATAAAATTTAACTCACAACTTTCACAAGTTCGCATAAACTATTAACCGCCGAACTATATTTTTAACAATAATTTAAGTAACATTGCGACAAAAATAAGGAGCAGAATGAATACACGGTTAGATCAAAATAGAAAATATATATATATATTATTTCTTAAACTTACATTTTAATTGCGAATAAACTTGACTATTCAAATATATTCTACTTTTTATATATTACATTTGACATTAAATAACGTAACATATCTTCTTTAACAAAACGTAACCTATATTTTGTATTTAATAAAAATTACGATTACGAATTGTATAAGATAATAATAAATATGAAATACTATATAAATAAACCATAAACATAAAGTTGTAAAGAGTTTTACTATATTTAAGTCTAGCAGATTAGTAATAAATCAATTCACCCTCGAGACATTCTAAGATTTTAAATGAAATCCTATAAATTTTATAAGTAATTGTATAAAAATAATACTATTTTCGAAACTAACTTAAAATATAACTTAACTTTTGAGAAAAACCAACAAAATGGGATCAACACAATATCTGTTGAAATTAAAAAACAAAAAGTAAATTATTAGTCTGTTGATTCACTACATGTCAAATAAATATTCGTATATTATGAATTAAAATAATAGCTACTTGTATTAAATATTACAATCTAATTGTTATAGTCATATTATAATAATTACACAAACATAAATATTTTTATGCAATTATGCTATATTTTATTATTTTCATCCTCATCACTTATGCATTTGGTTTATTGTAATTTTATTTCATATATAATGCAAAACTTTCTCTTAGAGCGAAAAAAAAAAGAAAAAAAAAGCAACATACGTATCGTTGGTGCGTTCGTTCTGTAATATTTTTGTTATGATTACGCCCCAGAGAAATGTTATGAAGGCAAAGAAAATCAATGCGGATGAAATTTATCATTCTTTTTATCTAATAATTATTTTTATCTCAATTAGATTACTATTAACGTATTTGTTCGTCTAGCCAAGTTTAATCGTACAAATAATAACAATCACGATTGTTCGTTTGAAATAAAACGAGAGCACTATTTCGCGTTCGTGAAATGTTTCTGGATTTCAATATTAATATTGCAACGAAAAAATAACCTTTCATACGGAAAGCGTACAATAAATTCCATAAGAGGTTTATTAATTCATGCACATGTAGCACATCAGTAAACGCCATCCTTCTGGTGCATGTGATACACAAGATAATGATTTTCTGTCGATGAATACTGTATCAACCTAGAGATAGAATGCAATTCGAAATGATTCAACGAGACAGCGCCATATCGACTGAGCTCGTGTTACGTGCATGACCGACGAAAGGGTTCTGCTTGAGTTCGGAAACGAAGCATCCCTATTTAACACAATAATGCAATACCTGAAAGCTTTATCTCTTTAATGAGCTAGTTAAAAATCGTCAAATTAGCTGCATCTGTCGATTTATGCTCAGAAAAGATTAAACATTCGACGTAGATTTGATGCTAATGAGTCCGCGCTCGAATTCACCAGGCTCCATAAGTAGAGCCTTATTAATCCAAATAACACGAATTTCGACGATATATTCTTATTTGCGATTTGCAACATAAATGACACTTTTTGCTTTGAAACTGTTTTTCGTTGCGAATGCCCGTAATCACGTAATCGTTTGCGTTCGATGTAACTACAAGAAATTACAAATAAATGTTTATCTAAATGTTTCGCGTTTGCAGTAAATTTATCTCACTATTTAAAATATGGTTCTTGTGGTACCATTTTTGCTGAAATTTTGAAATTCTCCTTTCATCGTAAGGATAAAAAATAAATTCATTGATAGCGTATCTTGAATCATCCTACACTGAGAAAAAAAAATGTTTAACAATTTACTAAATAATATATCAAAACTGCACGATACGTGAAAATACAAGAAAAATTCCATAGTAGAAATTCGTCTAGTATCTCGTGTGTTACTAGAGAATTTGTATATAAAATTTCTAGTAACTCGCGAGTTACATGAGAAATTTCTACTTGGGTTACTATATAATGTAGTATTATTGGCAATGCACATAATAATATATTCAAGTTTATGTAGAACATTTTAATATATAATGTAGTAATTTTTTTTGTGTTTTCACGTATCGTCCACTTTTGATATATTATATAGTTAATTGTTAAATATTTGTTCTCTCAGTGTAGTGTTAAACAACGCACTATTCGGAACTAATGAGTAAATTATGAAAATTGTTGTTTTTATACCGTTAATTGGTAAATCTGATCTAACGTATATAAATAAAATCGTGTAGATTAAACAAAAATTTGTATTCTGGTATTTTTGAACTTCTACCAGCACGAGGATTTATTTGACTTTGAAAATATTTGTATGCTATCTACCAAACCAAAGACAGCTCATGTGCAAAAATTTTTAGCGAAACATTTTTTTTGCTGCAATAAAGTTGGAGTTATCTATACAGTATACATTGTAAATACAACGTTTGGCAGAGTACGTTAGCGCAACATTGAATAGGTAGCTTATAACTTTATAGATTATGCTTCTCTTTTGTTTATATTTTTGTCTCAAAGAAAGGAACTTTACCATCGGTAGACAAAGTTCACGGCTCACGCATTCGTAGCATTGAAATAGGGTCTTTGTAAGCAAATGTACATTTGAGTTTTGGAATTGTTTGAAACAGCAAGGCCGTTTCTTTTACATCAATGAACGTTGCTATCAGAGTTTATCTCTTATTTTTGATGATATAAAGGAATATTGGTTTGCCTGTTTTAAAACATTATCAAATCGAATAACTCAAAGGATATAAAATAATGATATATTTTTATAATTCGCAAAATTATGCATACATATAGATACGGTTTGTACAACATTGTTTGCGAACAATATTTTAAAATTTATTGACATTTTTTGACAATGGTCTGAAATATCATTCTCTTTGAAACGTAAAAAGGTTTAAAGTCAATTTACTTCTGGCTTTTGATCATTTTTATACAGCTTTTCACCACTGTTCGACGCTATTGTTGTAAATCTGATCTTATCGTGATACGTTTAATAACAATTTTAAAACAAAAAGAGCGCGGTGATTTGCAAATTTTTATTTGCTGTATGTGCGCGTGTGTGTATCGTTTCGCTTGATTATAATTTAATATAAAGTATTGGCATAAATAGAAATGCACCGTTTCAATTATAATATGGCAAAGTACGAAAATCGAGAGATATATGTTTCAGATATACTATTGCCACATCAGATTAATTGTCTTAAAATGTATGAACCAAAAGATTAATTTGAGTTTAGTTTATAACCGAGCATAATTAATGTAATAATCATATTTACATGGATTCAATATACCCTACGCTATGAGCTAACTGCAGATCAACTAAGAATATTTATTTTACACGTTTCATTTGGAATATAAAAAGTTCATCTCAAATATTGTATTACATAAATGTACGTCAAACCAAGCCTTATGATTTAGTATTATTTTAATAAATTTAATAAATTAATACTTACTCAATGAATAAAGGCGAGTAATTTTGAAACAAACAATTTGATACGATCAAATGATTTTTTTTTTGACTTTCAAATAACCCAGCTATTTTAAAATGCTTAAAATTCGAAATTATATTATACGAATTACAATATTGTAAATGTAAATATATCACTTGTGTGATAATTGCGTAGCATTAATTAATGCAGAAATGCAGACATTCATTTGAAATTCAAAAATTCGAATTTATGCGGATAATGGAATAGAAAAGTATTTCGGCGATGCGACTTGACTAAGAGAAAAGTTATAAATTTGCGGGTCCACTAAATATTTTTACATTTCGATTCTAATCCTTAATCTCAACCCATTGACTAAATGGATAATCAATATCGTACTCAGCCTCTGGGAGATAGGTTAGTCTTCATGGGCGATTTGTCAACCGTAATGTAATACCAGACTGTATTTCCCTGGTTGCATAATACAATTATTAGCCCGGATACTGATCATTCGATATCATAACAAATCGTCGTTCTTTGTATCGTTCACTGCATTCAAATAACTTGTAACAATTATTATGGGTAACAAGTTATTTCGACGAGAATTTTATATAACTTTTGGAACAATGAATGAAATATTTGAAAAAAGTCATGCTAGAGCATGTCAAATATCAATAATCTATTGTGTTGACAATTTATATATAAAATATATATATATATATATACGTTGAATAAAATAAAAACATAAAAGTAAAATGTAACAATGCTTGCTATTACACGACTGATATTCTATTGTTATTAGAAAAAAAAATCTTATAATTGTTTATTTATTATTTTTGATAATCAAAAGTGTGGTGCTTTACGACGCATTACATTATGCTAATTATTTTATTGTTTAGAATTTTTTATCGGATTTTTTTGAATAATTATTTTTATTATTCAATAATAATAGAAACACTAAACACGATGAAATTCATAACGCATAACGACAATTTGATATTAAGATACGAAAAATACTATTTCGTTAAACTCGTTTGTGTTCTTTTTCTATACATCCTGTAAGAAGATCAATAAATTATTCGCAACGCATTCTAATGACAGCCCTCGCTATTGATGGGAAAATAACTTAATGGAAATGTGTTTGAATGTTATAATTCACACTTTTTGTACAAACATTCATCTTGTTTGCATGATAACATTCGTAATCAGATAAGCTTTAAATAACTGTGTATTAATTGGCGCAATTATATTCTTTTGGCAAAATTAGGGCAACGAAATTTGACCCAGATATAGCAAATTGTTAAATGTTCGAAAAAGAAAAATGCGATTTGTTTATTCTATTTTAAACTTGGTTATTGTGAATATTGAACGTTAGTTTTTCGGCAGTAAAAGTCATTTTGATTTAAAGCTTGCGTAGTAATAAAGTAAATTACTCGCATAAGCACGACATAACCTATTAAATATTCGATGTAAAAAAACGTATATTACCAACAAAATATTAATTATGTCGCTCTTTTTGCGCACATTTCGTACATCGAGATGCACGTATACGCGAAATATATATGCCGTGTTATTTTTATTCGATTCGATGTAAATTCTGAAAACCAAAAATTTGCAATTTCTTGTTTTGACAAATTTAGAAGAATAACGACGCTTTAAAGTTTAACGTTCGAAAGTTATTTGATAATACTAAAGTAGAAAGTAAACTGCGTTATATCAATTAATTTACGTGCACTTTGCACATACAATGGTTGGTATTTATGGAGATGTATATGTTTTATAAAATGATGAATTATACGCTGCAAAATATAAGTATAAATATTAGCATTTGAGTGATGAAAGTTCATATTTCTGACGATAGTGACAGTATGTTGAAAAGCATAGTATAGTTGAGGTAGCTTTAGTGGAAATTGTCTCGAGGTTTCGTGGTTGTACTGTCGACTTAATAGTGAGGGGATGTAGCTGTTAGATCGTGGATGAAGCTTTTCCTCTTTCGCTTTGCACGTCGTTAATTTATTCTATTGAGAGCGACCAAAGGGACTAAACCAACAACAACCACCATAGTTTAAATAATGTAAACGACACCACTAGATTTTTCTTTTAACCAAAGTGTTTTACAATATCGTTTAGTACAAACAATTTGAGTGAAATGAATTTTAATAAGAACTGGAAACGACAATAAAGTAAATAATTTATCGACTGTTAAGAAATCGAATCAACTTTAATTTATTGATTTTATAATACCAAAAAAACTGTTTTGCATTCAGAAATGTTTGCGTTCTAAGTGCCATTGCTTATTCTAATTAAATTCTTTTGCAAAATACATTTCGTATTTAAATCTTAACTCGACATTGGATAACATATTTTATATTCGTGATATTTTTTATTTATTAATACGAATAACAATTATTTTTTTCAATTAAATAATTTACCAACTGTTTATATTTATCTGCTTCAAAGTTAAATATATTTAAAATTTACGTAAATTCTATTCGCTGTATTTTCTTAATGGGAACTAATTTTGAACATTTCGCATTCACTGTTTCAAGCGTAGTATACATAAATATATATAATATGTCGACTTGTTTTAAAACATAGTGCGCATCGCTTTGTCTTTTTCATTGTTTTGATAATGGAATATTTTATCAACTTTTATATTATAACAGAAAAATGAATTCATTCTATGATTAATTCCAGAATTAATAAAACTATTAAATATAAATTATCTTTATACTCATTATTAGCTACTATATAATAAGTGAATTATTTCATTTAATATTTATTGAATATTACTTAATGGATTTCAAAATGACGCTTTTTATCATAATAATTATGTATAATATATGACAATATAACAAAATTTAAACAATTTTCAAAGCAAAATGTTAATTAATATTAAAAATAATATAATTAATTTATATATTCATATTAAAGTTATGTATAAAATATGTTATAATTGAAATTCGTAAATACATTATTATATGTTAAATAATATTTAAAGAATATTAATCAATGGATTTTTATTTTAACAATTAAAGCATTTCACAATCTCTAAAAATTTTCATTTAAATTTAAGAGTATAATACATATGCTGTTCTATTTTATACATGCATATATGCAATGATATTATACGTTAAGCATTTGTGAATATATATATATGCGAAATCATGTCACATGAATTCGATTAAGATTTTTCAAATCTAACATTCAGAGTTTAATTTTCTATTTCATTACATGGAAATATTAAATTAATTTCTGAAAAGAGATTCGGTGATTTTTTTTGAATTTTTTTCCGTTAAAGGAACATTATCAAAGAGAAATTAATGAATTTTTGTATGGATTTTGGCCTTAGTAACTTCGAGCGTTTTTGGGGTGGTACTCAAACGCCCACAGTTAGTGCACCAAAAAGGCGAACAAAAACTTATGAATTTTCTGTTAATAAAATTCTTTCAATGTGGCAATAACTGTTGCATCTCTTAAAAATGTATTTTATTATCATGAATTAACTAATTAAAATACACATTAACTCTGTGACGTTAGCCCATAAAAATCCTCGTAAAATCTTAACAGCGTACAAATTTTATTTAAGGTAAATAATTGTAGTATATTTGTCACAAATAATGTACAAATTTCACTACAAAATATAACATAAAGTAGAATCAAATGAATTTACACTTATGATTCAATGAAATGCAGTGCAAGTTACCATTCCAGTACTTACTAATGAGATGCTTGGTAGTCTTATTATATATAAAAAAATTGGACGACAAATCTTATTTTCATAGTAAATATGACGATATATATCTTGTGTTTACTAACAGGTACTATGAAAATTGCATTTTACGTTTATGATAATATAAAAGTTTATTTTTCTCGGTGTATTTTTACCGAAAGAATTATATTTGACCTTTTTTGTTTTCTTTCCTTTTGTCCAATATAATTATTCTACTTTATGTTTCTGAAATGAATGTAAATAAACAAATAAATAAATTCATTCAAACGTTAATGCTCCCAGCTGTATTATTTTTGATTACGATTGTTTACACTGGGCTATAATTTGTACTTTTCAGATACTAGGTTTTCGATAATATGAAATACTAAACTTTGCAATAGTATTTTCCTTTAATTCTGAAACATTTTATTGTAAGATAAATTAAACGGTAAACCGATATATCTTCGCCAGAAAGGGAAAAAAATAAAATACGCGAATGAACAAGTTAAGGTTAACAAAGTGAACTTCAATGCTATGAAATGTATTCATTTCTCAAACACTCGTTTGAATTGTTTGTAATACATCGTTCAACGGTAAGAAAATAATTGTGAGCTCTTGCAAACTTCAATACCGTAAAAATTCACAGTAATCAGATAAATGGATATTTCTTGGTATGAATTAAACATGACGTTATTTGCAAGAGATGAGAAACATAAAAATTTACAGAGAAAAAGAGAGAGACATTTTCATTATTTTCGTTTTGCACCGCGGGATAATTAAGTTCAGTCGTTTAATCATTAAGAAGTTGTCATCAAAAGCTTTGTAACACACAATTTTTAGTAACTTTAAGAAAGTTTATGCAAAATGCTGACCAAAACGTGCAAAACGTTTTACGTAATCTCGATTCTTAATATTTTTCTGCATAAATCATTCAAATCTCAAAGTTTCCATTAAAAATAAACATTCTGCTTAAATTGTAATTAGAAATCTGCAACAATTATCACACTGCAATAATAAATGTAATACATGTCTTAACTAAGACATAATACTTGATTATCTTGTATTATACTCTGCAATCTTAATTGAATATATTCATGTCTTAAAATAATACACTTTCATGAGTCTTGATTTGCAGTACATTATGTTGTTGTTTCTTATTATTATTATTATTATTATTACATAATATACTACTATTATATATATGTACAAGTATAATATCAAGCGATTAATAGCTATACGTTGTAAACAGTTAAATCTGTCAAGGTTATTTAAAAAATAAAGTGCTAATTGTCACGAAATTATTGAAAGTAATGAAACACATAATTGTCATTACAATCTAATGTACAGTAAGACAGAAATGCAAACGTGTTTGAACGTGTCAAGATGACCAGAGGTATTCATCTAATGAGCTTTAATTCAATTATACTGCGCAATTGATAGCTGACATTATAACGGACAAGGTTTAATTCACGAACAGGACCATTTTATGCCTGTGCACTAAGAATAATTATATTATTAATTATTACATTATTAATAGCTCAGATCGATACTTAGAGTAAATTTATATAATTACAATAGCAGAATGTGCAGTAACAAAGTTAGCATAACATTTAGTTAATTAATAATTTATTTGAAAAATCAGCGATATAATAATTGATCGTCGAGTCAATTGTTGAAGTCATTGAAAAATGTCTTAAAAGCTATTGTTTTTAATACATTGCTTATTACTTGTTTGCAACTGGTGCAATATTGAATTTTAAAATAATTTAAATGTTTAAATATTGTTTCAACATTTATTATTAAATCGTTGCTTTAAATTTATATATAGAAAACGCATTTGTTTTTATTAAACCATTTCAAAGTATTTTAAAAATATAAAACTGGTGAAATCTTCAATCTCAGAATAAGTTACTGGGAACATTATTATATGTGCAATACTTTGCCGAATAAACTTTAAGTAAAAGTTATAGTGCCTGGCGCAGAGCTGCCTACGTTCCTTTAACTGTAAGTAGCGATTATATTGTTTTTTTATTTATCCAAATGGCTGGCGATTTTCGACGGATATTTTTCGACTCAAACCGTAATTTGAGTTAAAAATATCGCGATTAAATCTACGCGCATATTTTTAAATGCAATTAAAAGTTTAATCTTTCATTTGTAGATCGAAGCTAATCAGTTAAATAATATCGTTACTTTATAATATCACGTTGTTTATCGTTGATAAATATAAGGAAATGTTGAACTAGGAAATGACTTAATCTGTGCTTGTATATCTATGATTTGTCTGACGCTGTTGTCGAGTGTTGTCGAGCAAAAGCGTGCGCAATTTGAATTCGACGAAGTGTTGCATAGAAGTAGAGATGGAAACTTGTTACTACTTGCAAGCACTGTCTGAAGAAAAAGAGGTATACAATCGAAACGGTCTCGGTGTTACGATATTCGGACAAATTTATGCATTAAAATTGTGTATAATAAATTTCAGCGATGAGAACATGAAAGCTTAAAAAACTGTGCAGGAGATAAATCAAAACTTGGAAGATAAATTCAAAACTTTCTTAAACGCACTTTAAGTGTAATAGGACTGATAAATTATGCAATCGTAAGAGTAGATACATAGGAAAACAGCTTATCATTAGTTTAGTATGGTAACAAGGTTCGTGTGAATCAAAGTATACTTTTTGATAAATATACAATTTTGCGATAATAAAAAATGACATTTAATTGCTTATCGAAACAACGTGACATACAATTGTATCGATTACACAATTCAATAATCGTTATAGGCAAATGTATTTGTGCAAAATAAGAAATGTCGCGGCAATTAATTAACTACACGTACTCTTTCTAAAAATGAATAAGTGAAAATTTCACTTTTTCTGTAAGTGAATTTGTGTTTTACTTAATTATTAATATAAGTCACGTAAGAAAATTACACGTTTCTTAGTAATATTATTACTATTAATATATTGATTCGAGGTCGCATGGTGGGAGCTATAACATTAGCATGCAGCGAGAAGGAAGTTAAGCACATTATGCGACGTTTATTGCTTGGATTGGTGACCGTTCAGCTAAAACATGTTTGTAATATAACAATAGAATTTTATTATTACACTTATTGAAAAGGTAAATTATTACTGTTTCAAAAATACACTTCTTCAATAAGTAATACTAACTTTTCCAACAAGTTATTAATATTATTATTATTCATGAACAATAAGTAAATTTTCAATTTTTCATTTTTAGAAAGTATACAATTAAAAGTAAAGGATTTCATCATAACTAGAAATAAAATTATTTTAAAACATTTCATTTATATTCAATTATAAATATTATTGCGAATAAAATAATTTAATTAAATACGCAAATTGTACTTCGAAGAACTTACATTACTACATCATTTTACTCGAATTATTTTTCTATTGTAAAATGTAAAACGAAAAGAAATACGTATAAATATCATTTTATTTATCTAGAATATAACTGTTGGATAACATATTTATATGATAATAAATAATATACGTACAGACATAAATATTCATTAGCAAAATTGTAATTCGTAATAGGTATAAATAGTTTAATTTCAATAAATTTACTATAAGATTTATTAAGAGCTACGAGATTATGCATTTGCAAATTGTAATAGTAAATGTAATGGGTGTCGTGTTTAATTAACTTAATTTGGATTGCCGGGCATAAATTATGTAACAATTACGTAAATTGATATATTATATTTTATATTTAATTTCTGAGAATCTTGCAGTTATATTTTTATGTAAACAGCTAATAAGTAAACTCGTTCGGTACTGAATTTAATAATTATATGTAATCGATCTTTTTAATGCCAACATATAATACTATCCTTTAATATCTATAAATTATAATAATTGCAAGTAACAACTAATGTATATAGTATAAATGGAAAATATATTAAATTTATAAAATCAACAGCGTTCTCATTTAAATAAACTCAAACCAGGAATTAAATTAATAAAATAAATCTCCCAAATATACATATGTATATATTTTTAAGCATTATGCAACGTTGTCTTTACAACGTGCTAATATAAAAAAGCTAAATAAATCGTGTTCGTTATTAATTTAACATCTGTTATTGTTATCATACAAAGTGCATACAATATTTTGTATTAATGTAAAAAGAATTAAATGTTTACCTAGCGAATTTTAATTATTTAAATAATAATAAATATTACAATGCGTAACGGATGTCTGTTACAATTCAAACTTTGATTCCAGATATTAATTATGCAAAACAATTATATAAACAATAATAAACTTCGAAAAATGAATCTACCAAATTGAATTTATCACAAATTGTACTTTAAAAATTGTTTAATAGATTTGTAATCAGAAACTGTAAACTGCAAAGTATAGATCAGCATAATTTATCTGTTTACATAATCTACAGAATATTGTATTTTGTTAAAAACATAACGAGAGTTTCTAAGTAGGTTATAGATAAACTTATTGCAAAATCTATATTTGTATTGACTTTGAGGATAACTAATAGCAAAAAAAACGGAGAAACCGAACCGTTTGTTTCGTAGAAAAGTTCTGCAACGTTATCATTTAATTATTAAATGTTGTTTATATGGTTTCCTTATAATAAAATTGTATTACGCAGGTAATAATATATTGCATTATGACTAAGCAACTGCTTACAGTTTACAATGAATTACGTTTTTGCAATATTGTTGGAAAATACAGTTAAAATTAAATATTTCATTTTATTAAATATATTAACAATTCTTATTTTAATAGTAAAATTTGCAATTGTTTTTAACATTATTATTATACCTTTTTGCAAGTACTTTTGAATTCAAAATAATTATATTTGATTGATTATGACTTCAATAATAATGATTCAACAAGTAATGTTTATGTAACAATATTATATATATGTATCCAATCCAATATATTTTATAACATATATTATATAACAGTCTTATTATTATAATATATATATATATATAAATTATTCTAAATGAAATTATATATTTCAAGCTATATATGTACTTTATAGTGGCATATATAGCATTTATAGAAACATTTATAATCTGAATATAATACATTTTTTACTGGAAATTAGTCTTTGTATATTTTTACCTTGCATAAGAAGTAACTAGTTTTTAATGATAATATACACAGAATGAAAATTTAAATTAGTTTATCGTAGAATCATTTACAGAAACCGTAATTGCTAAAACATTCAAATTAAATGTATCTGATTATATTTCACCAACGATACTGAATGCTTATATGATTTAAAGCCAAGTTTTACTGGCGTGATTGTTACGTTATGAATATTCATATTCAGAAAAAAAATTTCTTTTTACGCCAAAAGCACTAATGTTATTTATTACGGAAACTGCCACTATACAATAAATAAAAGAATTATAATTTAAAATACGTCAACCGAAAAAATTATGCGAAGTTACAATAATTTGTGAATCAGAAAGTAACGGTAATTACTATTCAATATAAAAAAATGTAAATGAATTATGTTTTCAGTTTGTGTTAACTTAGTGATGAAAGCGTTAATTTTGAATTCGTATTTAAAATTAATATACAACTGTTGATTAAAAGTTGAGTCTTTTTTATTGTATGTATATCCAATTATACGTACACACTGTAAATGCGTTATGTAAAATTGCACAACATGTTGAACGATATATAATGGGGAAAATACTATTAAATACTGTAAAAATACATAATATCCGTAATATGGCGTTTTGAATACGATATATATATATATCGTAATATTTCTCAACTCTGTGACAGTGCAGTTTATCATACTGCTATAATGTACAATTCAACATTATCAATTAATTCTATTTTACTTTTCCTGAAACGAAATGGACAATTTCTCTGAATGTATTAATTCCTTTACAATTATAATCACAAACTCTGAAAGAATTGTTAATACATATTTTGCATTATTGTGTAAACCGAGTTTTTTCCATTGAAATAATAATGGAATAAATTTTACATTATCTTCGAAATACTTTTTGTTCTTATTTTAAATCATTATTTACGTTGTTGTCTGCATCGCATGGCTTTATAATAACGGTTAATAAAGTAAATGAAAATAAATTAAACATTTGAAATTAACTATGAATTCAACTAATGATAATTCAATGACTCTTATTTATATTTCAGTTAAATGTTATCTAATACTAGTTAATGAAACTTATGTCTGTCTATATTTATACTTATACTACTTGACATTTCAGCAGATAAATTAATTAACATATTATTTTACAAGCAAACAGTTAAATACAGAATTTCCGTAATTTATGTAATCTTCCAAAGCAATTGAGGCTGATGCATAAAATTATAATATTGAAAAATGTTTCAAGTTTTTTGTACGCGCGTTGTTTATGGATGTTGACAATATATAATATATTCGTATGAATATTTCGAAACATTTTATTACGTACATTTTTTAAACCTTAGTAACATTTTGTAATTTAAACAGAAAAGAATTTTTCATTGTTTAATACTGGAAAAATCGTATATACTATATTCATTTTGTACACAACAATTTGGCGTTAACGTTACAAAAGAATAGAAAATGTTCACAAAAGAAATAGAGCAAAAAATGAAAAATAATCAATGATCGTGATCGTTATAAATATAATCTATTAATCGAGAAAAAGGAATATTTTTCTAAAATGATTACGAAATTTTTGTATTAAGTTACGCCGACAAAACTAATAAATTCATAACAAAAGATTGATATGAAAAACATACACATGATGAAAACCATCGCGCACATAACATATGCTACGTCTCATAACCTAGATGTACTTTCAATATCCTGCATTTCTTGAATTCATCATTGTAATATATCTCTTCACGTCGCATATGCATTATCACAAATACGATTTTTCATAATCAACGATACTCGGAAAATGTGCTTAATGGTTCTTTTTTCCCCCTTTTTAATCTCCTCCTTAAACAATAATAATACGACTTATATTATTTCCCGTTTTTGTCCTTTCGCGCCAAAATAATACCTCCACTCGACACACAATGTCATACCCAGTAGTGGTTTAAAATTGAAAACCAAGTCCGACCTTCTGGCAACAAATTTCAATCAAGGAATTACCGAACGTAAACAAACGCGAAAGCATGCGAACAGTACCTGGTGAGAATGGAATTCCGTAGCACCGTTTGGAAATCGGAACCTAAAAGGACTGTGCACGGGACAGTTGAACCGATAGGGACTCTCGGCGGGTTTCCTGGACGGCTGGTGTGAGTGCGGTCCGAAAATGACCGAGTCGACGGGCATGGGTCTGATCGGAGGATGGTCGAGAGACCGGCACGAGTAGTTGATGGGTCTCAAGGCGTGTTCGTGACACGTCGACGGTGGCGGAGGCTGCTCGAGGGGCCTCCCGGAGCAGGGAACATGCTCGACTGATCGACAGCCGTGGTCGTGACCGTGGATCAAATGGTGCTCGTGCATGTGATCCATCAAACGGCATGGGTGTTCCATGGCTCGGATGGTGTGATGTTGGTCGATGGTGCGGATGTTTGGCGAGGAACACGGCAGTTCCACCAGTCGGGCCTGGTCCACGGAGCGCAGGGACTCGATCGATCGGGACTGATATTCACCGGGCTGCCGATGTACGGACTCTATGGACCGCATGGACTCCATCGAGCGCATGGCATCGCGCATGCCATGCTCGATGGGTCGCATGGGCGAAGGGTCCGTCGATCTACACGGTCGGTCCCAACATCTCGGATCCCCGGCGTGACCTTGAGGCGTCCAGCCGCCACCATACGGATCCATTTAGGCCGCGTTATCACACTGCCCTGTCTGGTGCCATTTCGAGCGGCGACACTTGCAGATTCGCGAGTTCAAACTACGTTAACACCACGCGACCATCGGGGGGTGCCATTTGGCCGTAAGCATACGCGACAGCCGCAACCGCTTGCGACAGCAACGACACGATGCATCACACTGAACTTCGCGGCCTCGACTGACGCGCATCCCCTCGACGCAATTCAACCACCCAATCTCTTTCATCCACCTCCACTCATGGAAAGAGCGCCTCCATCCCCTCTGGACCGCAACGTTCGTCCATGGGTGAACTCCCTTCGTGATCCTGTGCCGACTCCGACTTTCTTCGTCACGTTCGCACGCAACGCCCGCATCCCGTCATTTTGACTCGTAAAACGCGTACGCACTACCGAGGCGCTTAACCGGCTGGGCCGCTTTCGGCTGGTTTGTCGTTCCGAAAAAACAACAAAAACGAAACAAAATAAAAACTCGATCTGCGCCTCGAACAATGCCGCGCGCTTTAAGCGGTACGAAAATAACGTTCTCGTTTAATTTCCGCTACACCGTCATTCTTATTTGCGCGATAACTGAATCACAGTCATGAGCATCCTGCGACTGTTAATTGCCTAAACGATTTGAGCTTTTTATAGCCTCCGTTCCGCGTTCGTAATTGCCGACGTTTGTCCTGCCGAAGTGTCACGATTACAGCATTCGACTAATATCGTAAACTAAACAAAAGCGCGGCGTGTGTTTTTCTATTTTAAGATGTTCCTTGATTGCTGATGTTCCGTTTGAAAGGTTCAGCCGCAGGGTTAAATATTGGAAATCAATATTTTGGACTATTTAAGGGGCTTTGTGCCAAGTAGCACCGTGCCAAATTTGGAGAGATTATTGGATAAACTTTAACGAATAAGTAATACGTCGAACGCAATTTTGGGTTACAATGGAAAATGAATCCCGGTTTATTTTGACGTGGCCGTTCGATGCTAACTTGTAAACAGGAAATCCTTTTGTCTACACTTTTGTTACGCTTGCTTTCTTTCTCTATCCACGAGATATAATTGTTTGTCGACGACAGTCGGCGCTTGTAATATTTGACGCATAATTTCGTTTCCAAAAATGTACACGCTCGAAGCAGTTTTTTATCTATACAAAATTCACACTCGTTCTAATTATATTCCGCTAATGTGACTTTCAGTCTTTCGCTTTGCAGTTTTTTTATCAACTAAGTCTACTTAAAATGATCGCGTTAGGAGTTAATGTAGCGATGATTTAGCAGCTGCATTAAACATGCTTATTGTTATGTGTAACAGTAAATAGGTTAATGAAAGACAATGCATCGATTTTTACGGGACACCCTTGCTTACAGGTACTGTAATAGTAACCTCGATTTCTAGATTTGCTGACTGAACGCTCGAGAAACGCTAAGGGCGAAATTACCATGTTCGTCAATCCTTCATCTTTGCAAAGTTGTAACTAACAACTTCCGAGTAAAGAGAAGGTCTCAACCTTGTTCGACTCGAAGCTTGTAAATTAGAATTAATTAATTTTAAGATGCAAATTAATCGGTTAAATAACCTGAACCAATTTCTTTCCCATTTTCTATCGCCCATTTGACAAAGTCAAATCACAATCACGATGGTAATTCAACTATTTCGCGATATGGAGAGGATATCATGGTCAATATGGTAATTGCATTATAC
>JABFQC010001441.1:0-19392 GCA_022817085.1 Psilanteris sp. ZL-2020 | reverse complement strand
TATGTAATAACAATTATTATTTCCATTTACATATTATACACAAAGTGATAAATATTATCAAATATGTGGTTGCGCCTATTCAAAAATATATTTCATAACAGTTATTAAACCTTTTTTTCAGTGTATGATGTAAAGGTTCACTGAAAACAAATGTTTGGTTGACACAAGCATAATTTGGTTGCCATGAACATACTTATCTCTAAATTAGTAAATATCTATCTATCTATCTAATTAATTGTAATTATGCTTGTGCCAAACAAACATTTTTTCAGTGTTATACGCAGTATTAATAGTATGTAAAATACATACTACTTTGTATGAATATGAATATCTGAAAAAATTACTCTGTATTTTACTATTTGGATAGTAAAATTGTGTGCATTGATTGGTTGAGGGAGATAAATTTAGTGATTTGATTGGTTAAAACAGGTTACTGTATTAAATAATGAAGGATAAAGAATGTCGTTTACATACAGAACAAAGTAGTGTTGTCAGAAACAGTTAATCTATAAACGGTAAATATAATAGTCAAAATTTATCAATAATGTTGTCAACATTTGATCTTAAATTGACTTATTCATCAACTTTATTGTCAACGTATGACAATTAGATGGCTTGTTCGTATATTAATACTTTTGGTGACTAAGTTAGTCAAAGATTTACTAAATGTGACAAACTTTTTTTTCTGTGCAATTACCTTTGTTCCTGTTACAATATGATTTTCAATATAAGATGCCTAACAGGAAGATTACTCAAGTGGATTAATGTTTAACAAACGGAATTGATTATATATTGACTAAACTAACTTAATTGACAGCGAATTAATAAATTGGGAGATTTAAAAATTCAAAATTAATTGAATTGACTGATAAGAACAACGAATGCTCATACTACTGGATAGACCTTTCCATATAATGGACTGGTCTTCAACTAAGTAAGGATCAATATGTCATTTTGATTTTGGCATTGGCATATGTCTAGATTACATTATAGAAAATCATTCTGTATTCTAAGACTTTTAAGAATATAAACCAACGCAGAAAAAAAATATTGTCAGATATCGTTAATATGTGACTAACATAGTCAACAAAAGTTTAATATACTAACAAACAATCTGCTTTATATCCTGACACTTAATTGAAACACTTGAAACTTTATTGCCCAATTTAGAAAATTTTATTTAGCGTTGATACATTTATTGTTTCGGATAATACTATTCTTTCTGTGTATATTTTTAAAAAATAGATTTGAAAATTTAAACTTTATTATGTTTCTTACTTTGTACATATTAATATGGCAACGTGTTGTGATATTCTTAATTATCGCTTAATTAATGTAATAGAATTAACAATATAATTTCATGTCATTATTTCGAGTTTTTGCAACATTTATTTTAAAAGCATACATATACTGGTTTTCTCACGCTTTACACAATGGCAATAGCGGTTGTTTTTGGGTATTTCAAAAGTTAATAAACGCGTCAAAGGTTCGTTACAGAAATTTCGCAAGAAATTCTTTGCCACGTGTAAGGTGTATCGCAACAAATGCATTTAACTCTAATACGAATGCAATTTCATACATTACACTGAAGTTGAAAATGCATACTTTGCGTTTTCCATGGTTTAAATATGCAATAAAAATAATAATAACAATAATAGTAATGATAAGAATATCAAATTGAAATTCTCACGAATGCAAACAAAACTATAAATATATATTTAACGCTGTTAAGTAGTTTGATTGCGTTGGTATATATTTAATCAATTTTTGTTGTATCGTTTTCTATAAAAGTCTAATATTGTTCATTTTTCACGTTAAATATATAATACAAAGCTAAGTTTTCAACGAAAGTATATCAAACTCGGTGACGGCGATGTTCACCGCGGTTGACAGGACTTAAAAGAGCACTTGAAAGCTCGTTTCGCAGTTATTAGATCGATATACTTACTATATAGCGAGTGTATATATACGACAGTATCTTAGAGTACACGACATATATTATTATACCTCACCAATTTTGGTAGTTTCGTACTGTATACACATCCTTCAAATATACATTACCTAAATCATGTAGAGTAATAATACATCAACATGCAACAAAAAGTAATCTATGTATGCATTTCAAAATAAAGTATATGTATTATATTACAATATTTTGCAAATCGCATTTCCGCTTGGAACGCAAATGAAATAAAAATAATAGATTTGTGAATTTGCAATTACAAAACGTTCTGTTTCAACGCACCAAAATTTAGGTCTTCGTAAAATCGATTTTCGCATAGTCACGAGTATGAAGTAAGGATGCATTTTATATTTCCATTAACGATCGTGTTAGTTGTTACTGATGTTAACTAGTGATGCATCGTGTTAGCAATGCTATAAAACTTTTTTTTACTGAAATAATAATGATTGTAATTATTATTGTAACTAACACAAACGAATTTTGTTTGATTCAATAAAATAGTTTTGTTGTAATTTAAGCAAACAAATAGTTTTTTTACAGCGATACTTATAAAATACTTTGTTGAACTTTATAAATAAATACTTTATAAATAAATTGACAAATTAATTTATTTAATTCTATTTATCCCTAAATCATAATCATAATCATTTCTATATGTATAAAAAGAATATTTTCCGTTCAGCTCAAAATTGTACTTGCTTGTATCGTACACTTGTTTAATTTCAATACGACATATTCACACAGAAACTTTAGTATGTAAAATTTTTGTTATGATCATTTTATTATAATAACTTACGAAAAGTTAATCACTCTTTTGTGTTTTTATTATATTTATTTACAAAAATTATTGTAGGTATAATATTCTTATTTAAATTGAATCTATAAATATAATGTAACAGTTAATATTTAATATTTAACAGGTATTTCACCCAAAAGTTGTGATTAAATGAAACCATATTAATTATAAAGGAATGTCGTTTAGTATTGAAATTCTCATTCATCAAAATATCATAGTTTTACTACATAATGAAATCTTTTTGTATAAAATATTGAATAGATAATTTATTAGTTATAAAAATAATGTTATGATCGATCTCATTATAGACTGTCTTTCATAAATTGTTATAGCAAAATTTTGATAGTTTTAAATAGTTTAATGGGATTTTTTAATTTTTTAATGGAATTTATAAAGCATCGCACATTGTTTAATTAAATGTAAAAGACTAAGGTAAATATACTTGAAATTTAAACAAACTTCGATATTATTCCTGTGCTATTTTTAATCGATTTCGGTCGATCGTATTGACTCAGCCTTTAGTTAAGTGCGAGACAATTATTAGCTAAAGTTGTCTTGATGTTATCATTCTAGATTTGGCTCACTCGTGTATTCGAACTATGCTAATTCAGGACGATAATACTGATATTCTCTGGACCTTAGATTCAAATCAACTTTGGTTCAATTGTCTTTTCGTTTAACATAACAAATTTAATGGGATTTGCTTTGTGTATGAATAATAAAATAGAATATTCATTTATATCATATAAATATGTATATTACATAAAATATATATTTTTTAATTTAGTTATTTTTTATATTATATATGTATATGCTTATGGATATTACATTTTTTTGAAACACACGTTTTGCGTATTTTAAAACGCATTTTATAAACTTCAAAGTTGATTGTTAAATAATATTAATTAAATTAAAATTTGTTTATTAATGTTGTATAGCAATGGTGTCTATTATCGTTGAGTATTTACATTATTTATGTACATTCAATTAAATTTCAATTTACAATTAGACTGGAGCATAATTGGAAACAAATTTTACGATAATTTTAAATAAATGAATGGCAGAATTTAAACACCTCGATTTTAATTACATTCTCTAACATTCTAAATTGTATTATACATTGCATTTAAACTTACTAAACTCACTATATCAAAATATTTAAAATTGGTTCAATAATATTCCGCAATAAGAGATTTAATTTGTTATTAATATTATAGAAATATATAAGCTTTGTAATATTCATTTCATTATTGATACTCTATTACTATGCATTTGTATAATATTTGTATAATATATTATATCATGCTATATTACAAAAATACGGTTTAATCAATAATTATTGATAATAATTTGATCCAAGTACAAAAAAAAAAAAAAAAAAATCGTGTATTAAATTTACTTTTATTATATATTTCTTCTTATTTGTTCAAACTACCTATCCATTTTTATTATTATTGGGTAATTTACAATTAGACTTTATTTTTACTTTAATAGAGATTTTAAATTAGAATTTTTAAAAAAAAAATCTATACAATCAATATTGACATAGTAGCAATATGTATATAATGAGAAAATTACTTAGTGTATAATTTGGATAGTAAAATATAGAATATGCTGATTGGTTTGACTAATAACTTTACTAATATGATTGCTTATGGTGGGTATTATATTCAATAGTAAAGGTCATGTGGTTCCAGTTACAATTTATGTTTTCTATTATAATATAATTTTGTCAGTGTATATATATAATTTTTTTTGAGTAATTTACTATTTATAATTTTTTATAAGTCGAATAGTGTAATTTTGGTTCACGTTTTAAAATTTCTTTGAACAAAATTATTATATTTAATATTAAAAATTATTAATCAGGTGTATTCAATTTTAAAACCTGCAATAATTTATAATTTAAAGTTCTACTATAAATTACAAATACAATAATTTTTAAATTGCAGTATAATTTAACAGTTTAAATGAATTTATGAACTGACATTTACGATAAAATATAGTAATATTTATTGAAATATACTATTTTTATACAATAATGTAATGAATTTTTCTATTAAAATACAATAATTTTACGAACAAATTCTCTAAAAATAATAACAATTATATGATATAATAGAGAACTATTAATGCGTTATTACTGTTTTTTTTGGAAAAAGTTTCATTTGTATTATGCATTTCATATTATTATAAATGCGACTAAATGCATTCCAAAATATTTTTTTAAATATTATGTATCATATTATGTAATATTATGAAAATATTATGTATTAAAATATTTGATTTGGTGTTTAAATTTAAAAATGTATATATACATTTTAAAATACGCTATGATCATTATATATATAATATTTGAGTTCAGTAAAAACAACGTTTTATACTTTTTCAATTAAAAATATATACAATGAAGTATACCAAAGGTATACTGATTTTTTATTTTATTACGCGTTATTAATTTCGATATAATCGTGATCATATCATATTAATACGACAATAAATTACGACAAATAATGTATAACTTGTTTTTCCCCGCTGCAAGTTGAATACAATTTTTCAATTGTATAAATATAACAAATGTTATTAAAATTTGCAAATATAAAATTCGCAAAGCGAAGTTTAATCATTCCAAAACAATTATACTTCCGTCCAAGCATATGGTACATGGTCGAACAACTCGATCAACCATCCGATAAGCGCGTCCAAAGAAAACGAGAGACCAATTTCGAGCGGTCATACGTTTGGACCCGGAAATCCAAATTGTCATTACACTACACGTTTTATATACAGTTGCACATGTGTATACATTTATAGCAAATCTACGCTCCGTACACACGTCGGCTCTATGCTTAACCGAAGAAGCGTATTTCTTATAAAGACGATAATGGAGAGACGACGTGTGGTGAAGTTGCGTGGTGCGGACAAGCGCAGAGCGTGCGGATAATAAGGGACCACCATATGGGACGTTAAGGCGAGTGCACATACAGTTCACCGTCAGAATCTTGAAGGAAAAAAAAAGACAAAACAAAAAAAAAAAAAACGAGCACCCGTAGGTGGGGGAAGAAGAGCCACCTGTAATTTGCATGTGCGCACAGGCCAGCGAGTATATGCGTGAGTTGTTTGGCATTTTTGAAAGCAAATGAATGGCTTCGCGGCGAAGAAAGAACACGCGCGGCGGTTATGATTGTCCCCGCGGTGCCCCGAATCGGACGTCGAGTTGCTTTTTGTTGCGCCATATGCAGACCGATTGTACACGACTTAACACGAATTACCGGTATTAATGCGGCGTCCGAAATCGGTACCGTCGGGTTAATGAAACGACGAGCGCGCCGTTGCATGTCGGATTTGGAAAACGCCGAAGATTGTCAGATTTGTAATTGCGCGTCTGACTCGGCAGCGCGCATGCCCGTCAAAATAGCTATCCTTTGGTTCTTGCTAGGACTCATTGTTTGGTGCGCCGTCGGGATTGTTTGAACTACGCGCCGGCGAGCGCGAAATGAAAAAAAGGAAAAAAAAGGAAAAAGGACGAATAAAAAAATAAAAGCAAGAATGACTCTTGTTTCACGTGATGAATTGCCGGAGGCTGCGACTACTGCTTGGTTGGGCGTAGATGAGACGTAGACAAAGCAATTTGCTAAGGAAATGTATGAACGAGTGCGCGACAGGGTGAAGGATGTGTTGCGTTTAGCACACTCGATGGGCAAAGTAATGGCGAAAAGTTGGCACAAAGGGAGTCGAGGATTTTGTTCAAATTCAAGTCGAGTTAACTTCGCGGCGATTGAATGGCATCCTCTTTTCCGCGCAGTTTGTAGGCTTTTTATAAGTAGCAAGAATAATTTTGCTTCCCACCGTCATTATCGCGGCTTTTGAAACAAAAGATGTTTCGCAACTTGAAATTATTTAACTTAAGTTCGGGGCTTGAAGTTTGTTGGCGGTTTTGTAGTCGTGTATTATTTTTGTAATGAGATTAAGCATACAGTTGTATATGCGCGCATTGTGTTATTTCGACGACGCCGGGGGAACAATGACAAAAATTCGAGTCATAAATTCGGTCATTTGCTAGCGAGTGTATAGTATTGTTCGCAAATTATATATATATTTAGTTTGATAATGCAATTTATTAATACTTGTATGGATGTTTTGTGCTTGAAGATATATTTATATTTATGTATATAGATATATATGTATATATAACGAAATGGAGACAAAGTGCTTGAACGTTTTCGGAAAAACTTATTTGAAAGATAATATTTCATGGTCGATGAATTCATTACTTGATTATTATTATTCTTGTATCATTTTAAAGTTTCAATAATTTTCAATTTGTAGTAAAAATGTAGCGTAAATATACACTGAAAAAAATAATTTTACAAATTTTACTAAACCAGATTATAATACGAGGAAACATGTACAAAAATGTAAAAAATATGATATTAAATTAAATTATAGTTTAAAATTGTAAAAGTTTGTCAAATATAATCAAACTATTTACCAAAACGATAATGTCGTTCAGTATTTACATGGATCTTTGTATATTTATCCTAAGTTTATAATCTAGTTTGGTAAAATTTGTAAGGTTACTTTTTTCAGTGTATAGTTCAAAATACAAATGTAAAAATAACGATTTTTAGTGTAAACAAAAAGAATCTCAATGTAAACATAAGAAATGTTGATGAAAACATAAGTGTGTTCTTCAATTTGTATTAAAATTTAATTGTATGATTGTTTTGGGGTAAACATATTTAGTGTTATATATACTTAGTATTTTTTAGCAGTACCAAACATCATTTTATGATTATGTTTTTATGTTTGCTAAAAAATTAAAATATCTGAAATATTTAATGTTATCAAAAGGTAATATATATTATTTATGTTTTATTATAGATATTATTCGGTGATTTTGTCAAGTCAAACGAATATGCAATTCTATCTCCTATTATTACACTCGATGCACATGCAAAATCGGTTTTATTGCTACCTCATATTTGGTAGAGATTCTTGGTATTTGATAGTATGACCGCATTTATGTCGCTTTAAATTTAACAAATATTACATTCCACAACTTGACGCGAAATTTTGAAATGAAAAATCCTCAAAACAATAAATGAAAAAATTTATAGGTCTTGCGTGTGTTATGAATAAAATATTCTGAAAGCTGCCTTCAAGAGGTACAGATTGGCTTACTTTAATATTTTAAATAAAAATAAGCCATTTTTTGTTACATCTTATCAGTATTATATAACAATATATAATTTTTCAAATTAAGTTTTATAAGACTTTATTACTAATAAAACAATTTCAATAAATCGTATAATAAATAAAAGAAAATACTTATGTTTATGTTGAAAGATTTTCTGTTTACATTAACAATGTTTATGTTTACTACATTAAAGATGTTTTTGTTTACGTTAAAATACATCTATTTATGTTTAAAGATGTTTTGTTTCATGCTACAAATTCTTTCGTTTACATTACTTTTTACTTCGTTTATACTTCATTTTGAATATAATTATACAAATTTAAAATGCAAAAAAACAATATACATACACGTATCCATCATTTTATGGTTTATTTGATAAATATATTTTCCCGTGTGGTTTTTATTCAGTCAATTAAGTTAAACAATCAATAGTTATTCGTTTCTACAAAGGTACAGTATAATAATCGTATATAAACGAGTTTAGAATGGAACTGATATTACACGAAATAACATTTCAGTGTTGTTATTGTACAAGCAAACGTGGCGTCGATAAATTATAAATAAATTCAAGAAAAATAAATTACAACATTATGAAAATATTATAAAAATAACACACAATAATGCAATGACCAGTTTGCAGATTTTATTACATATAATGATAATTGCAAATCATAATATTTTTCATATGCTGAAAATTGAAGAAATATTATCGTCGTTGAATACAATTTTTGGTACAATATCGACAAAGTATCTGCTTGAAAGTATTATATGTAATTTTCCGAAAAGGACTACTTTTACTTTGAAAATTCCACCCGAACCGAAGAAAAGCTTTACAATTTAGTTTTAGCATAGTTTGCATGCGAATTTCGGCCTTAAGGGCATATGATATGACTTTCCGAATGATTCACTGCAAAGGTTAATCTTTTCTAAGTAAAATCACCTAACAAATCATCTGGATATGACTTTTTTAAGGATGATATGATGTTTTAAAAAAGTGTCTGTTTTCTAGTTTTGAAATACAAAGGGTATTTCATGGTATCAAAACAGTTTTAAAAATAGTCATCAACGTTCGTGGATATAAGCGTATATATGATATAATATATATATATACCGACTGTACTATGCTCACATGCAAACGTATTTGATGTGTAAAATCTGAAAGATAATCTTCTCTTAGTGCACATTAGTTTATGCAAATTTCAATAACAAAATCACACATTAGCTTATACATAAACACGCACACGTGACTATATATGCACTTGCATATATATATACATATGTGCTTATCTGTAAGTATGAGTACTCCAATTGAGTACGTTATTCACTTTTTGATAATCTGTGCGTGAACTGAACCGTCTATGCGTGCTAGATAGCACGAAAGCAAATATTTCTTTAGAATGTCATGTTACTTTGAAAACGCAACTGTCGGGTCAAGACTTGTCTGTAAATATTATAAAAACAATTTTTTTTATATCAAAAAGACTTTCCAAGTTAAAGCAAATCACTTTTGTTTGTCACTTGAAAAATGTAGAAACACAGTTTTTGATTGAAAAACAAAAAATTCTTGCAAAAGATATTTGAATCGTATATATTTTAATTGCACTGAAAAAACCAAGTAGTAATTTTACCACTTAGTTATTGTACACGGAGAATAATGTTTAGCCGGGACTAATAAACATTATTCTTCGTGTACTCGTAAATTAAGTTTAGTATTTTTGCACACAGTTTTGGATTTTTGCGATTAGCTATTCAATTTAGTAAATTAATATTTCCAATAAATACATAAAATAATTTTTAAATAAGGTTTCTTGACAATGTCACTCGTAGCTCTTAAATCTTGATTTGATGGTCTTACATATTAAATGTTTCAACTAAATACCTTTATTTTTTTGACCTAAATGTCATAAGGTTAAATTAATCGGAAGGCTCCGTTGAGAAGAGACTTATTATTGTTTTTTACTTTTGCTCCGATATATATTTTATTTCAAAGTCTACAAAAGGTATTTCGTGATTAGAAATATGCCGTTATAATTATAAAAGTAATGGATTAATCAATCATCATCTGTATCAATTATTGACTTCGATACACTTGTTCAGGAACATTCAATTAATATTGAAATCTCTCGTTTTCAGTTTAATTTTGTTCATTAGTAAAATAATGTTCTCCAAATCTACAAAGCGTCTTGAACTAATAGAGACGTATTGAATACAGATGTTTGTTTTGAGATGAAATAATCTTCTGGATTATACATTTTGGATCCTGAAAATAAATAATGTTTCGTTAACTTTTAATTAAAAATATTCATTAATATCGAAAATAAAAGGATTTGCCATTTTATTTCAAAGAGTATGGGTTTGTTTGTATTAAATTGTATTTTATAAAAACATTGTGAACAACGAAGTTTGTCTTAATTATCATCATAAAATGGATGATGACACATTTAAAATAACGATGTATTATATTATGCTATACATAAGGCACGGGTTTGTAATGCATATTTTAGTTATATTTTGAGTATTTCGTGAATATTTAATTTTATATAGAATATATATGCCGGAAACGCGTTGAAAGCATATTTAACGCTAACTTAATTTGAATATAAGAGGGAAATATGATTTTAATTTTTTATCGTGTATATTCATAAGGAAGCAACTTTTGCTGTAATTGAAAATTAAGAAATGAAAATTGAATTTCAAACCGTGATCATTTAATTCATTTTGTGATCAGCTTGATCGTCAAGGTGCAACGCTAACTCAAATAGTGCTGTGAGTGCAAAAAATTAATTTGCAGCTCTAGCAGTTACGTTTTAAAAACATTATTTGGAGTGTTCAACCCCAAGCGTAGTTTCCATTAACAGAACCGTTACGCACTTGGCATGTAACAAAAATTCATGATTGTCTACATTCATCAATGTTTCGCGGTCGTTTCGGAACTTTGCTGCGCTATAATTCAAATATGATTCTGTTTTAATAAGTTTGTCTGCAATAATTTTCGTTGCGCAGTTAGATTGAATTAAATTATGGCATTTAAAGAAAAAGACCAGTTTAACATTTTAGAATAATTATTGTATTCGAAAGTTGATGAAAAAGAGTTTTTATAGTATTTCGAATCTACGAAAAAAATGATTTCTTTTATAATTCTTCAAATTTTATACAATTTATTTTAGATAACAGCAAATTAAAAGCTATGTTAAACTATGCTGTTTTTATATAAAAACAATCGCACATTTTAAAACTGTGTACAGGACTTTGAATCAATAAGTTCGGGAAAAACTAAATACATGCTTTTTAACTGCATTTAATTTGCCTAAAATTTAAATAAAGCAATATATGCATTTTAAATGGAAATGCAGAAAAAAAGGAAAACTGAAACGTAAACGTTTATATGTATATAACGTAAGTTTATATATATTTTAGGCAAATTAATGAAGCTGAATTGAAATTGTTTATTGTAGTTGTTTATTAGTTAGTGATTGATTAACAATGTATAATCAGTGTTTGGGCAAAATCTGTAAAATTTAGTTGTTTTTAATTTGTATGAGTATAGGTTCAGTTTAGTTTATATAGATTAATTAAATTAGTGATAATGAATTAATAGTTACAAATTATTAGACAATTATATCTTAATTTCGTATATAATATGTTTTATTTATTTTATATATATGATGGATGGATATATATTTCGAAAAATTAATATTCCATTATTTTACTTCTAATCAAGTTAATATTTATTTATTAAATGCGTACTACAGTAATATTGTTTGTCTGTTAAATCTATCCGAAATTAAACTATTAATTGTGTTCAAACAATTAATTTAATGTTAGTATTGTAGATGCTATACTAGGCAAGTAATATACATAATGATTTAAACATAATATCTGATTAAACATCAGTTTCTATTACATAAATAAAATCATTGTTTAATAAATTACATTACAAAATAATATGCTTTTTTATTAATTGATTAATTCGGTTTGCAAAATTTCTTTCTATTTATAATTTGTTATTTAATTTTTTATGACTATTTAAAGATCACGTTTATATATGAAAAAGGAAAAATTTACCTGTAATTTGGAAAAAGCGTTAAAAATAATTATTAATTGTGGTATGTATTTAACATTGATGAGATATGTAGATTAAATATTTATTACGTTATATGGAGAATTAAGTTTACTGAAATATATAGCTAATATACATTATACGCAGATTATTTAAATTATTAATTAAACATTTTTAAGGGTTAACGTCAAATATCAAGGGCTTAAGATTTATATTTTAATCGATGTTTTAAACAATGTGAAATGTATGTGATAATTTTATTCATCGAATATGATAATTTTAGATTAAATAGAAATTTCAACTGAAAATGATGAAATAATGAAGTTAAAATTTATCAAAGTTATCATAATTATGTAAGTACAAAAGAGGGACGCATTTCGTTATAATATCGGTAAATTTATTGAGTTGAAATAATTGTTCGTTTTTCTTATAGTAATTGTATTCACAAATAATAAATTCATTAAAATTAAATTAATTATTGTGTATCAATAACACGACATGAAAAAAATTACAAAGTAACAAGCAATTTAATTTTGAATTATTTTATTGTCAATCATTATATTCCTTTTCATTTATTATATTGTTTTTCATACCAAGAAATTGCTAATATAATTATGAATCTATTATATAAATGTTAATTACATTATTATTTCCATATAATTCAATTGAATCGGTAGTTTAAAAGAGAAATTTAAATTGAATTTAGCCATCGCGTAGAAATAAAAATATACAAAATTATGTAAATAATTTTCAGTAACGGAAGGTACTTTATTTGAAAAATTGTAAATGTTAATTCATTATAATTTAAAATATATATATATACACAGCAAAAGATAATCTCTGATTGGTGTAAATGCAAATAAGAATTGAAAATTATTCATTTAATCTGTAAACTAGAATAATAAAATTTCGCAAAGAACAGATATTCAAAATGTGGAAATTAAAATGCATATATAAAATAAAATAATTTTAAAACTATTTTCTCATAATAGGATCATTTGTAGCTCATTTGGATGTAATACATTTTAGAATTTTATGCTTGCAAAAGTGATAAGTGAAGTAAAAGATAATACAAAAACTTGAATCTTTTAAGCGCCTCTGGGGAAGACAGTCAGCCATTTACATAATTTCTTTATATAAAATTCTTATTTACACAAATAATTGAAGATAGAACAGAATAAACTATTGAAATAATCACATTAAAAAATTATGATTGTTTATTAAATTGTTATTCTCAGATATAATAGTCTTCCTCATTTTATCAGACATAAACATGTTATTATATAAATATAATATAAATATTAAATTAGTCTTTATATAGCTTTTCTGATATATAAAGATGCATATATGTTCTCCATATTTAAATTTAGTTAAGTATTATTTTATAAATTATAAATTATACATACAAAACAATATATGTTATATTCATAGATATAACTATGGATATACTCATTGAAATATAGGTTTAGATGGCACCAGTAAACGTTATTTTCATTTTGATAAATGTTTGATTAATCCATCAAAACATCTATTTAAATATGATATTTTTTTTATTATACCGTTATTTTCCATGCAACAATTCAAGCTGTGTAAAGAAACTTTAGTTATCGGTTAAAATGTTTAATATTTGTCGAATAGTCGACTATATATTTTGATCATAGAAAATAGCTATGAAACGACAAAATACCCTGAAATGTTTTTGTTTCATTTAACTTACTTTACGGATATAAAGCCATATACTTAGTACCTTCCAGTGTTATATAATCCAATCAAAATTCATTCTACACTAAGAATATTGGTAGCTGTATAATATATTTTACCAGGCTATAGCGAGATTTTCATCAGAATCTTTTCTCAGACGAATTAGTAAGAAGTGTAAATACACCATCCTTCTAAGCGTCTAAAAAGGCCTCTTATAATACGTGATGCTAAAACTGTAACAGTCATATAACAGTTACGAAATGCTGAAAACGCTGAGTACCGAAATGTCTAAAAAGTCCTTGTCGTTCTATAAGTGGTCAATAAGCATTCACAAAACCGATGTCCCACTCTTTATAAATCTTCAAACTTTGATCTTCGAACTCTATAAATTTTCTCGGCGAACATTCAACAGGCTTTTGTCCGAGAGCACCTTTGACATGAATATCTCGACGATGCGAACATATTGTCTTGTTAAATATCGGAATAATCTAATATTGACTAAGACGTAGTACACACGCGCGGCAGTAGCTTACTACCCATAATAAGGATCACGCCGTTGGTAACACTCATTCACAATCATCGGGGTTTTATTTCAATTACTGCATACGACTTGATAAGGCATTTCTATTTTGAACTCAACCAATGACGGGCCGGTAATACGAACAAATTGCTCTGCATATTATTGCTGCAATTTAAAGCATCCAATCAAAAGACGGCGCATAAGAAGCTGTATTGTGAGCGGGCGAGTCTGTTATTGTCACACTAGTTTTGCCTGGAAAGATGAAAAAAAGGAAAAAGAAAAAAATGATTTCCTCAAGGGAACCACAAGGGAAATCAATGAGTGAACCGAGATGATCAATATCTTGCAACCGGTTAACAGTCCTGGATTCTACGACACATTTCTCTGGGAATTCAGTATACACGTTTCGCACAATCATACTCCCGACGAAAAAGAAAATTAAGCCAAAACGAACTTTCCTTCGTTCCAATTCTATGAAGTATGTAGCGACGTGAGGACTATCTTGGTTCGTTTTCAAAAATATATGATACATATGCGCAACCGCGCGTCGTGAGAAAATTTAATACGCCACAAACAAAGCCCTTTGCCTTCTTCAAGGTTCGGTCTTTACGGCATTAAATTTGCTGACCTTGATTGTGTCGATATATGTAGTAATTTGTAAGATATAAAATATTGCGATCATCAATCATTTGATGATTGCTTCGATATTGGCTTACACGTATTTGTATTTACCATATACATGTCATAAAATTAGAACTTTATTAGTAGTTCGATGAAAATTGAATTGTGAATTATTAAATGGAATATGAGGAATTGGTTAATTGTAATTAATAAACACTATTTATTTATTAGGTTTATTAGTAAAAAGATCAACATTATATTTGTAACGTATATAAATATTATATAGTGTAATTAAGAATCGATAAAAGAGTGTTTGAATCTGCCGAGACACGTATTAATTTCCTGAAACAATAAAGTTTTTAATTAATTTATTATTCGCAGCGTAAGATTTCTCTTCGTGAGATTTGTTTTGGATTTTTTATTTGATTTTATTTATATTCTTCTAATGAGTTGAATAAATTCGATTAATCTCGTTGATTTCGTTTTAAAAGTCATCAAAACTATCCCAATTATATTTGCGAGTACTCGAATTATCTATATGGAAAAAACCAAACATTACTGTATGGTTTTAAAGATTAATCGAACTCAAAATGTGCAATTTAACGGCTGTATTTACACAGTTTCAAAATCTTCGTCCACATCGGGATTGAATTCTCGTTGAATTCGACACTTCATCACTAATTATACAATTAAATCAATTTTATTAACTTTCCATTGACGTCGGAATTTGTATTCAATTTGATGCTTTCATTTCTGACTGCATCTATAAAATGATCTTCAAATCAGTGAATATTTTTTGGAATTTATATCGAATGATAAGTTTCAGTAATACCACTGTTAATAGTTGCAACATTGCAACAGGTCTGGTTCATAACTTTGTGTCAACAAAGTAATTAATTAAAAAATTGTTATTAATATAAATAAATAATTAATTATAATTTAAGGAGATAAAAATACTGTTAAAAACTTTCTAAATTATCAATGATAAGTACATTTATCATTCCACATTAATTTCCGTATTAAAAATGCAAAATTCATTTACTATACATTATTTGATCTACCATATCGCCATTCAGTTATTTTGTAGTATCCCAAAAAAATAAAATTATATGTTTAAAAATTATTTTTTTATATACAACTAAGTGTGATTCATTATGAACATAAAATTTATAAATCTCAAAATTCACTTACAATTTTTTTAAAATTCAGGTATCATCTTTTTGTAAAATTTTAGATCGTTCATCATCAATTTTTCGGGGTTGGCTATTCAGGTTGCTATTTTTATTGCAGTATCATTTAAATTAATTAATCTTAACATTAAATTTTTTACTGTAATAAAAAATATTTTTCGATTGTTGTTAATAATAGTTACTGTTTAGCTATTCAGTTTATTTTTCTGCAGCATTAATATCTTGTATGTGTGGTAAATTTAATATTTATGTACTAATTGACTACTTATTTAGTTTAACAGTATACAGTCAATTTGAAAATTGATACCGATAATTCACTGGTGAGGTGATATTTGAACTGATAATTTGATGATTTTCGGCATCATTTTACATATACTTATCATTATCAATATCAAAATGATGTTTATGCTCTGGAAAATTTACTTTTAGAATTTGCAATTTTTGTGAATTAAATACGTTTCAATCGCAGTACATTTATATATATATATATATATATATATGTTTAAATTTAATTTCATTTGTTTAAAGTC
The DNA here is from genome assembly GCA_022817085.1 of Psilanteris sp. ZL-2020. Lineage (NCBI taxonomy): Eukaryota > Metazoa > Arthropoda > Insecta > Hymenoptera > Scelionidae > Psilanteris > Psilanteris sp. ZL-2020. The sequence goes on along the minus strand of JABFQC010001441.1, from coordinate 2,811 downwards.
AAATTAAAATTTTACTTTTAAATTTTATACCAAAAGATATTTGAGATGTTTTTTTTTTACTTATTTTAATAAAAATAAAATTGTTTATACATTTTTCTTACAAATACCATTTTATTTTATTTATTCGTTTTCTATTAAATTGTGCAATTATACATTCTTAAAGTATTTTTGTTCTATTTTGGATATGAACACCAAACTACCCACCAAACGATTTATGTTACTACTTTGCTTATCAACATAATTTCCTAAAAAAATTCAATTAAGGTTGTTAAATTTTAGAATTTATTATCCATACCTATAAACATCTAATCTAATAAAATTTCAAACGATGTGGTAAGATGATAAGATATAATCATATTGGTAACACTCATGCACTATTTTCTAAGGTTAATTGAATGAATAATTGAAGTTTTCAGATCAAATCAAATAAATTATCTATGTATCAAAATAACTTTTTACAGAAATTCTAAATTTCTTTCTAAAAAATTTAACTTAAAATAGTAGAGCGGAGAACGGAAACAGGATATTCCTAGAAATACGAGGGGGAGGGGGCATTTAACTCCTATTTCGAAGTGTAACAAGACTCTGGAGCCGTGTTGCTTCCGCGATAATTGGAACATACAATTCCATATCTATATCCACTCATGAATTTGTATCATTGATATCACTGATTCAATTGATATCATTGATATCCCCAAACATGGAAAAACGTAAATGGAGTGATAATTTTTTCACCACTCCACTTCAGTCGCTTATCTGAACCAATCATACTTTCTAACCATTTTGAGTTATTTTTTTCTACTTACATGCGAAGTTTTTTACGATTTACTTAGTTGTAAGAGAGAGAAGGAAGGGGGCCACAGAAGATGCTTGGAGGTGTAACTTAGCTATAAAATTTGAGCTATACGACTAGAATTCAGATCTTGAAGTACAAAAGTTATCGGCCATTTTATGACCCCTTAGACATAACTTTGAATTGCATTTTGCAGACTTATTTCCGTAGTTTAACAATTAACTCGGGTATTATAAGAAATAGAGAAAAACGCCCAAGATAAAAAATTTAAATTTAAATTGTAAGATCTAAGAGAAGACTTTATGTACACATTTTTGAATTAAGATATATAGTGTTACGCAATCTAAATTATTAAGCTGTTATAGCTAAATAGTTCTCAGGTCTGTTATTCACATTCAGCAATTTTTTAGCAGATGTTATGAAGACAAGCTTCGAATTCAAACAGTTTCGATATTAAGAGAATTTACTGATGAAAACTTTGAGAATGTATAGTTTCAATAAGATAGAGTTGCATCCTATTGAGCTTGTAATATTCATCCAAACTTTGACATAGTTTTAACTAAATGTTGGGCAGAATGAAAATAATTAAGTGCCCTATGAGATTACTGATTTTCAATCTAAATTTTTTAATGTAAATTGAAAATGAAAAATTTTAATTTTCCAATCAGTTATATACTTATATTAAGAGTTATTATATATTAAGTAGTTTATAAGTATAGTTTATTTTATTTAAAAGAAATATAATTTAATCATTTATTTAATTAAAATTAATTTAATTCAATTTAATATAATTATAGAAAAAAGAAGAAAACTGTTTGATATTAAATTAATTTTGTATATAGTTCTAATGAAATTTGATAACTCTATATATTGTTCCAAAAAGTGACTTAACAGTATTCTGCTTTTCTGCAATTTGTAAACGTACTTGTGAAATAATCCAATTATTTTAAATAAAAACTATTCGCACCTGATCAAAGTCTATAATTGTAAAATATTATTAATTTGAATTATATCAAAGAATGTTAAGAGATATACAAGATAAATTCAAGTCAAGAAAATGCCGAAAGAAATATGAATGCGAGTTTAACGTAAATAAATTTTAGATAAAAGTTTAGCGTAGTGTTAATCGCAACATTGAACGTGAAAGAACGATGACCATCTATCGTTCTTATCTGGGTGTGGTACAACGAAATTAAGGTAAACTGATGTAAATAAATATAGTTAATGTTTTTCATTTATACTAATTTTCGTAATATGTTTATATTATTCAGAAGATTTTACAACTTTATAAGGTGAAATATTATTTGAAACGCATAATTTGATATTTAATATAGCATAATTATTTATTTAAAAGTATTTTAAGAATTAAACAAAAGGAAGTGTATTAATCAATTGTACTGATCATATAAAAAATGCTGTGCAATGTCTGTAAAATATTTAAATTTTTGTAATTGTCTGATAAATATAATGTAGTTATAATTGTGATGTAGTTATAATTGAAAAGTAATATTGATTTAAGTTCCTAAATTTGTAAGTTTAAATTTATAATTTAAAATCAATTTTGTATAAATATATTGCCCTACTTTTTGTCTATAATTTTAGTGATATTTTTGTTGTATACACTATTTTAACGCAATACGTTTTTAAAACTGCTATTAAAATGAATTTTTTTTAGTGCTTTAAAATCTATATACTTTAGATGTTTACTTATTAATTTCACATATTCATTCACCGAAAAAAAAGTATGAAAAATCATGTTCGTAATACTAATTTTAGGCCATATATGAGACAAATCTTGTTGGCTATTTAATACAAATTTTGTTTTCATTATAAAAAAATAATTTATGTATTGCATAATAATTAATTAAATAGATAATTACTGGATTATCATCATATATTTTACCATAAATCATAATATAAATTAGTATTATAAATAGTAATTTTTCAATTTTCAAACAATTTTAATTTAATAAATTATTACACTTCAGAAAAAATGTAAGACATGATGACTGCATTAT